>JAIUND010000639.1:0-59643 GCA_034699125.1 Gisinianus flammeolus
ATTAGTTTTGACCTGCCCTTAAAAGCGTAGCCTCCAGGTCGACTTTTAGTTTTCGGCCCATTTGATTACATGCGTACTTACGGTAACGAACACACAGACACAGAGACAGACATCTTTGCTGCTTTATATATAAGTAATGATATTATTGTATTTCATTATGTAAGTTATTCGTATTTAAAGTGACATTTAATAATATCTCAACGTTTTTAACCAACTTATTCCGTGAAGCATAACTTATTATACCAAAATACGTATGTAAAAGAAAAGACTCGAGTGAGAAGTAAAATAAATTTTGTTCATGATGTGTGGTTTTTAATAAGATAAATACGTAGTGGATTCTCAAGCTATAGCAAGTATATTATCTAATCATTTACTAATCATTGACTCATTACATATTTTATGGTTTTGAGTAAACAAGAACATCAAATCTAAATAAAGGTAACTTACTTTGTATTTAATTATATAGATTCATCCATACAAAATATATGACATCGTATAGTATGACGGTCATACTAAACAATAAGGAGCTTGCAATAAATTTTCAATATATATATAATTTCTCTTATACTTGTAGGATATATTTAACATTTAATTCTCATCATGGAAGATTTGCCTTCAAAATTTGATGTGATTGTCGTCGGTACAGGACTAGCAGAATCTATTGTATCAGGTAAATAACTCTATATTCCTGCACTGCGTTCACTACCATTTTTCTGTATAACATTATCATATGGGGATTTATATAATATATTCTTCTGTATTATTGTATTATCACAGCTGCTGCTTCCAGAAATGGTCATACAGTTTTACATCTGGACCCTCGAGATTATTACGGTGGAAAATGGACTACCATAAATTGGGAAGGATTACAATCGGAAACTTTTGCCAAAGATCTGGCAGAAGAAAAAGAAGAAAACAGCGATAATGGGGATTTCATTTGGTCAAATCCAATAAGGAGTTTAGATCAAGTTTGGTATGTCTCGGAGGAAGATAAGAAGACGGAAGTGTCCAAACTATCAAGGAAATTTAATATTGATGTTTTGCCAAAGGTATAATGTATTATTTGTTTAAAAAACTCAAATCATATGCATCTATAATAGTTGCATAATAATTTAAATACTTTATACATATTTGGTGATACAGGTTCTGTTGGCAAGAGAAGAAATAATTCAATTATTGATCGAGTCAAATGTCTCGAGATATTTAGAATTCAAGTGCATTACAAGGCTTTTAACAAATTTACCTTCTCCGCAAGAAAATACTATTGAACCCATTCCACTCTCCCGTTCGGATATTTTTACGACCAAATCCTTGGGTCTTGTAGAGAAACGAAAACTTACCAAATTTATCGAGTCCATTTTAACTCCAGGGACAACAAAAACAACACCATCCGTAGTTGAAACAACAGCAGATGCAGCAACTACAATTAAACCTCCTTCCAAAACATTTGATCAACTTGTACAGTCTACCAAAATTAATGAGAAAATCCAGCATTTAATCCAAAGTGCTGTGAAAACTATTGAAGACGGTTTCGAAAATTCTGAAAATTTTAATAAAGAATTTGCAGATCGATGTCGTCTATTCCTTCAGTCAATTGGACGTTATGGAAATCAAACTCCGTATCTATGGACTTTATATGGCATTGGTAAGTTCACGATATTCCTCGTAAAAAATATATTACTTCATATAAAACGTACTGTTGTCTTTCTTTTTGTACTCTGGATTGTAAAGTATACGTAAGTACTAAGTACATACTTTTTTTCTATCTACAGGGGAAATATGTCAAGCCTTCTGTCGCTTGTCAGCAATATATGGTGGGATTTTTATTCTGAAGCGATCTATTCAACGAGTAAGTCTAGTTGAAAGTGAAGAAGAATCATCTTCTTGTAGTGAGCTCCTCGTCAAATCTAATGAGTTGGAAATAAAATCAAAATATTTGGTACTGGGTCCAGAAGTGAAACATGTACATTTATCAACATTTAGTAAAACAAAAACCGTCGTTCGGGGTATTCTCCTCACAAGTGGTGGTCCTTTAAAACAGGATATCTCCAATGATAAGGGAGACGTGAGTCAAATGTACGTGTACAAAATTGGGAATGCTGAAATTATAGAATTGGATCATAGCAGTCTAGCTGTTCCGAAACCATATCGTAAGTCATATTGTATACCAAAATATGTATGAGAGAATCAAGTCGCAAAACTATTGTGTCAAATGCACTTCATTAAGAATTATATTGGTTACCCTTTAAATTAAGTACAAACCACACTTTTGTTTTGTATTTTCATTTATATGCTTATACATGTTTTTTTTATTCTTTACAAAATGTAGGGTTGGTTCATGTGACGTGTCCTTTAACCTCCGGCGATACTACACAAATTTCTCCCCGGAGTATAATTGAATCGACTCTTTCGCCATTTGTCAATTTCATCACAACTGAAGAAGAGAACATTGAGCAAGCGGAAGAGCCGTCATTTACAATTATTTTTGAGTCGGATCCCAACGAAGACATCATCTCATCTTCTCCCGCACCCAGTCAAGATGATCATAAGGAAAAAGAAGAAAAGATTGAAAAAGTCAACTCAAATGGGAGACCTGTAGTTCTTTACGGTTCTTATTTCTTCATTGATTTCCATGAGAATACAAATAAATTGGGAGAAAATGAAGGTAAAGGGGAACATGTCCAAGCAAGTGACAGGATTTTCCATTGTTCGACGGCATCCTCAGAAATCACTTGGGAGATTCATAGAGCACGGGAGATTTTCAAGACAATGTATCCCCTCGAGGAATTTTTACCGAAAGCTACAGATGGTTCAGAGTCCTCTGAAAATGCGGACCTTCCAAATCCAATCGATGATGTAGAGGATGTGGAAGAAGCCATTGAAAGTGTTGAAACGACTCCTGAAAATCCCGAAAATCCCATCAATCCCAATCCTCCATCGTCATTGCCTTCACCAGCGGAGTAAAACGTTTCTTGTACATTCTCTAAAATTGAGAGAGCCTTACTATTTTGCTATTTTTAATATTTTTGTGAAGTTGTGAATGCGAGTATTGAAGTAATATTTGACGGAAATCGAAACATTCCTTTCAATATGCTGTACTTGCTTAGTCAAAATATTACGTACATTTATACATACGCATTTGAGGAAGATTCTCATTACGAACTGTGTATTTTTCCATTAATTAATTAACACATGATTTTTTGTCATACAGTCTTTCACAATTTATAGCCCGTGTAATGGAGCATTTATCGTATTGGTTACAATTTTTTCGTGCTTGTACATACTTTACAGTGTTATTTCAAAGTACTTTGTAAAAATAAATAAACTATTGTAAACTTTAAATACTTACCCAAATCATATGCATGAAATTACATGGGATTTTATCAGGACATAAGATCGAGTACTCTGAATAATATAATATATTATATGTTTATGTACACGATTTGAAATGGGATACGTAATCTATCATCTTTCATATCAGGAAGAACCTCGAGTAGTCGGTCTTTGTGGTTTCTTCCCATATTTTTAATGAGAGTATACAGGTATTCGAGATTCTAATAAATTTGAGCCTTTTCCCTGTCAACTGCATACGGTGTTTGGGGTTTCGGATCCAATTTCATATCCAGATACGTCATGATGAATAACCGCTTGTCAAGTCTATTGAAGTAAGTATTTACAGTTGAAACGTTTCCTCCATTCTGTGTGTAAGGTAAAGAAATGGATGAGTACAGTAAACTTGCCAACTTTCTTCACTTTTGCATTTAGCATTGTCAAAGAATGCATTCCGCATTTGCCATTCATGATGTAATGTATTCAATAGGTACAATAAAAAGCATCGTAAACAACGATTAAGATATTGTAATAAAGGAGAAAAAAAGTCCGTCATATAGCATCCCAAAGAGAAAAAAAACACCGGAGTAAATATCAAATGATGCCTACAAATTAAAAACATTCCCTCATGTATAAAAAAGGAAAAAATTTATGCGTATGGAAATGAAACATTTTCATTTCAATTGTGCAGTGAACAGTACAAGGTGGATTTTTTTTTTTAGAAATTTTCTCATTACAAAAGCTCAAAGAATTGATGAGTTTTGCTTTTGATGTTTCCCAATTCGTATGTACAGTTGTACAGTTTCATTTTCATTATAGAATTTGACCTGACTCACATCTCACAGTCAACTCTACATTTCTAAAGATTATATGAATGAAAATGAACTACCACTCTCTTCATCGTCATCATCATCATCATCCTCATTATGTTGTATTGTGACGAGCTTCTTTCATTTCATCGAAATGAACAAGATTAATACAATACAATGCAGACTTTCTGGAATATCGGCTGTCGAGCCGTCGACTTTCTTTCTCTCTGTCTCTCTTTCTCTGGGTCTCCAGAGACAGATTGGAGCAAAAAATAAATGAAAGTAGGTAAATCACTGTGAATCAGGTATTCCGACCCGAAAAACTACGATATATTATATAGAATATATATAGACTACCCAAACAGCCGTGGCATCTGTCATCCTGATGAATATCTTCCAGCTGTATCCACCATAGTTCCAAGATTTATAACCGTCCTCGTCCCTCCCATTCAACCAATAACGCTGTAAATCAAAGCAAATCCAACTTACTGCACGAACAAAGCTCAAACAAACTAGATTTTCACTTTTAGATTTTCTTTGATTGAATCAAGGACATTTATGAGATGAGAGTCTACAGATAAAAAAAAACAGCCAAACATTTGTCAGATTACAGAAAAAGTTTAAGGCTTTTGTCGAGAAAAAAAATCCCCAAAGATCCGATATTATTTTTTTTCCTACTGTGATTTCTACAGAACAAATGCAGGTACCAAATCATATCATTCATACTTACTTATTACTTATGTTATTTACTTGAAACATGCATATTTCCTGTAGTAATTGAGAAGGGTAAAGGGAAATTTCGTCCATGGTTAGAGTTTAATTCCTTGAATTGGTATAAATGCAACTCAAATCCTTCACACTTAATACAGAAAGGACAGATAGTGAGTAAAACATAGGCTGTATTTATTCTTTTAGTTTTACTGGATCTAACATTTTCTTGACTCTGTGCGGGCATTTTGGGTTTGGATTCTGATAGTATGCTCTGCTATATGGACCATTAAAATTTGCCAATGGTAACAGCCAACAGCTGACAATAAAAAAGATGGGGGAGAGAAAGAAAGAAAGAAGGAGAAAGAGAGGAAGGGTGAAAGTGTAGCGGTTTTTCTGCCTTGTTAAGATTTGCTGAGGTGACACTTAAAGTAGCCTGCTAGATTAGATTTGTCGGATTTCATTGCGAGCGAAGACTACTTCTGTGGCGAGCTCGCTCGCTCGCTACTCTTCTCCGTTATCCTTTCTTCAATGTACAAGTATATCCATGTACATACATTACATACTGCAGTGTATTCGTATCTATTATGCTACATTAAATTCCGAATGACTGTAACTATACACTAGGTATATATATTATAGATTATAGTGGTGGACGATATAAAATCACCTACATTCATGGAGGTACATGACATAACACTTCCCGACTGCCTCCGCACACAAAACACTTGGACAATGAACGCACACTCTCAGATTACGGATTTTCTTCAAATTTACAACTTGACATTCACTTTCACGGAGCACTACTTAATGACTCCCTCAATTTTCTCTTCTCTTTTCTTCTATGCCTACTATCTACTATGTATATATGCACTTCTATTCAACTGCATACACACAGAGTCACAGAGTCGTTTTCCTCGATCCATTCCCATTTCTTCAAAGGCACATTCTACATTTTGGGATTCATTTCCCAAGCATTTCTTAATTGAGACAATTATTATTATTAGGTAAACAGCACAGGTGCAAATGCAGGTGTGTTCATTCCTTATTTTCCTATAAAACTGAAAGCCTAGAGAGATTTTTTTAATCATCCCATGTTTCTGTATTATCATTATCCTTTATCAATTAGTTAATGGGGAAAGCCAGCTCAAATTCAACAGTTTACACTCGAGAAAGTTGACAGTAGTATGTACTTTGGGATTAGCTGTGTAGGAAAAAAGGCGATGGAGCAGAGAGAGAGAGAGAAGTTTCACGTTAATTGCGAGACAAATTAAAATGGGTTCCCTTCCTGTGTTAACTGACAAGAGAAAAAGCTTGAAAAATCCTTTGACCTTCAACCTTATAAAAAATATATACGTGGTGAGATAATCATCTCTCTCTCTCTCTCTCTCTCTCACTCTCACTCTCTGCCTTTGGATAGCCGTAACGATGGATATGGAATGGACAGAGACATATATGGCAGGATTTATTTTTATTGATATGATAATAATGTCTATGGATAGATGTATAGATGTATAAGATATGTTATATGTGAACTATATGTGAAGGTACGTGTTTGTATGGTATGTACAATACAGATATGTGGGGAGTTCAAATCACGATGACATGGAAACCTTAACGAAGAAGAAGCACAAGAAATTTCACATCGGACTATCCATTCATTCCATGATGTAGAGTGTAGAGCGTAGAGACTGTAAAGGAGCCAGTGGATCTACAGATACTGTTGTAGTTTATAGACTATGGACCAGTCTTCAAGGTTTTTACTTGACGACCACGTAGTGCGAGAAAAAGGCTTTTCATCAGATTTTATGAGGAGAACCAATAGACGATATACGATATATGTAGCATGTATCATATAAGTATATTATATTATATACCTGTATTATGTCATGTACGTCATGTACGTACGTATTACGTATATATGCACTTCCATTGAGTAATCTTGAATTAAACTTAAGACTGTGTACATGCAACTATCTACAGATATATCTGTAGTCAAGTGAGCCGTCTGTGTGTACTTTCTCTCTTTCTCTCTCTCTCTTCCAGGATGGACTTTCGGGCCCCGTCTTCACATTTTATCTTGACTTTTCTTCCCAGAGAGGAAATCTGTGTTCGGCCGTCAATTAACTTTCTACCCCATCAACCTTAATGATCGGTGGCAGTACAGACCCAAAATGTCTTTCTCTTTCTTTCTTTCTGCAATAGAGATTCTCCCCATAAAGGAAATCCAAAGCCTTTTCTTTTACAAAAAAGAAAAACTTGTGGTATAAAACAAGAACGAGACAACACTTTCATCTTTACTTTAAATTATACAAAATATTAAACAATACCAAAATTTTGATGCATCCATATTCCATATTCCATACAAATACTCCCATGATAAAGAAATATTCACAATCGACTTTTCTATTAAATATATTTAGTCATAGACAACGTCTATCCGGTTTAGTTAAATAGGATTGATGCAGAATGTACGAGTAAAATGTTTATATACATATATGTAACGTGTAAGTAAAATAAAACGTGAGGGATTCACTTGGATGGGAGTAAAGCGTAAAATGTGTAGATTGTGAATAGTGTGACAAAAGGCAATCCTTTAGAAGTCTGTGTGTACACACAGACTGCAGTACAGACACAGACTAAATGAAGATAACCTCTGACACTATATATTGTCTTCTTATTTATGCTTCACACTTACCTTTTTCACATATGTGTAGATGTAAACTCTCCAGTGTATTTCTATTGTCACTCGTTTCTTCTCTTCTCTTTCCATTCCCGTATATAAACTTTACTTGCCCGGGCGCTCCATGGTGAACGGACGGACCACCGCTCACCATTATTTACGACTGTGGATCAAGAATATAAGCCTTTCCTTTTGCCTTGGAACTTTATGATGAATCCAGACAACCAGACAAACCCCAAATCACACCTCGTTTATTTTATGAGATTTCTTTTCTTTCCGGATTTTTTCAAGTCAAGATATGTATATGTATTTCATGCCATCTGATTTTAAAACAAACTTACGCATCGCCAAAAATAAAACTCGTTGACTTATTGGGATTATTATATCGCGTCATCTAACATGCAAAACCTCGTAACTTTTCTTTTGGCTAAATGTAAAACCTCGAAACTTGCATTTAAGTAAAACAAAAGTTACGAGGTTTTGCATTTAGTCAAAAGAAAAGTTACGAGGTTTTGCATGTTAGACGAGGAAATGTAGGGATTTCAACCCTGATTCAATCACATGTTATTTTAATCTTGTTATTGGCAATCCAACATGAAAAATGTAATCATTTGTATTGAAAGATTTCTTCGTCATTTAAACATTTAATGCATTTGGAATACATTTGATTTAATATTTGTACATATTTACTATTTACAATGTAAAATACAATGTGAATGTATGTAATACGACTAGAATGAAGACGGAAAAGTGTTGAGTTTTCAAAGAAAATAATAAATTCAAGCCCACAGACTTTTTTTTACATTCCTTTTTTGATATTCATTATAAAAGTTTTTGGTGGAGAAAAATTTGGTTCGCTTTGTGTGTACATTTTTTTTTTTGGTAGTGCCCAAAATTGTCTGATTATGAGAGAGGAAAAGAAAGTTCCACCTGTCGTCCCCATCAAAAAAAGTACGCACACACACAAAAGAAATTAAATATTAAAATCCAACATTTTTACATGTATATATACTTATATACAGTTACAAGTTGGACAAAGGGGAAACTCCAAAGGACAGACATGTTGAATAACTTGACTAGAAAATTACATGTGGAGTTATGGAAGAGAAAGTACGATACATATTCCACACATTTCAATATAATAAAATATAATGGTATATGTTTTATGTTTGGAATTCAGAGGAGCGAATAAAAAAACGTTTGCTTTTTTATACTTTCCCGTTCATCATCATACATAATAAATGTGTACACATTGAACTATGTATAAGTACATGTATAAGAGAGAGCTGGAAACGATAGCTAAATACTTAAATAGATGAACGATCCACCTCCTCAAGATCTAAAATACTGATATCTTTTCCCCCTAAAAAAACTCGTACTCGCACTTACAATTTTGAGGATTTTCCTTCCTAATTTTACTTTGGTAAACCAACAAAGCGTGTGCCAGATAATGATTGTTATTTGACAGCAGTCTCTATTATAGTCTCTAGACGTTTTTCGGTGTTTTGGTCTTTATTTAGTATTTGTATTTGTATACTAAACGAAAGGAATCCCAGGACTTTTGGTCTTTGTGTAAAGTGAAAGCATGCAAAAAATTCTTACGCAATCTTCTTTGCCATGTGAGGTAATAAATAATATGAATTAGCTTGTACTTGTGTTTGTGTACTTGCACTGCATTATGAGCGTTCGTACGAAATTGTTAATTGATTTTATTACAAGGGAAAATTCCATTACTTTCTGTACATATTTCATAATTTTTGCTCCTTCACCATATGTTTTTGAATCGGCGATTTGAAATTTGTTTTCCCCCTGGCCGTTATGATTTGTACAAAACATAACTGGAGAAAAAAAAGGCCAAGAAAACAAGATAGAAAAAGAAAAAGTGAACAGGCTGAGTCAACACACTAGCCAGAGCCCAATGACAACTGACAAAATCCATCTATTTTTTACATGTATGTGTGTCGTCTGTACATATTATGTACATATACTCGTTCATAACGATATCCCTATCACATTTTCATACATGTAGTTTTTTCTCCAGTGTCATATATTTCTATTAGGAGAGAGAGATATATATTAAAGTAAACAGTCGTATTGATTCTCGCCTCGAGCTTCTCAATTTCTCAATTTCCAAATATATTCTGTGGCTGTTGAGAAATATCGTAATAATATAGAAAAGCTTCCGTATATAGCATCAGAGGAAAGTAAACTGAAGAATATATATATTTCATTAACATTTCCCGTGGTTCCATTAGTGAAAGTAGCGTGGATTACTCTTGTAGTTAAAACTCCTACTTACTATATCCGTATCGCCTGTGGTCAGAAGCTTTTCCCTACCTCATGCGTACGTATAGTTTCAATCTTACAGTTAGTTTTCATGTGAAACTCTGCACTGTAAAAAAGAATGTATTTTATAGTATTTAGTTCATTATTATGTAACACAAAACTAATATGAATGAACCAACTTCTAATTTCTAAATTTTCAAATATGATTGATTGAAAATAAAAAATAAAAATAAAAAATGTTTTGATACGGTGCTGTGTTGTGTGCCGTGTCGTTTACGTCAAGTAAACGATTGATTGAATATGGATGAAAGGAATTTATTTGTATTTGTACTCGGAGGTCTCCTACCTTCTAATCTCTTTTGTTTCAAGTACTTTCCCCCGTTATTTGTTTAGTAAAAAAAAAACCAGAGAAGTTCGAAATGGAACTTTGGAATCCACACAGAGCATCAATCTAGAATAAAAGCTTGTTGTACATAAAAATGCAAACAAAAAATAGAGCCCAAATTGTTCCGTGTAAAGTACAATAATGATTTTTCATTCCTATTGCAGATAAATTGTGAGAATAAATGCGGAGTTTCCAATTTTTTAATTACAATCTGACAATTAAAATTACCTTTTTTTTGTGTGTGCGGCGGCGGCGGTCGGTCTCAAGAGGGTGGAGAGACATAAAAAAGGATTTATTGTTGGTTTTTATTATAGATATAGTTGAGCTAAAACAGCTCGACACGTTCATATAAATATACATTTATGTAAAAATAAATTACAAGTTGCCAACGGAAATGTTTTGGTGGTTCCACAGAGAAAAGAGAGAGAGGAAAAAAACGGGAGGAAAAGGAAAAAGGGAAAGTTAAAGGCCATTTCATGCATTTTCAGTGTGTCAATTTTGATGTAATTTGATTTCCAAAAATTGTGCTCTTCCGTGCTCATTTCATATTACCAATTTCCAATTCCGACTACACACACACATATATATATATATTTGAGGGAGAAAGAGGAGAAGTATTGGAAAAACCTGTGCAAAAGAATAGAAAGAAATTGGAGGGAGTACAAAAGAAAGGAAGGATAATGGGCGAGAGAAAGTCAATAACAATTTTTGGACCGATATAAGAGAGAGGAGGACAGAGAGAGAGAGAGAGCAGGCAGACACATATAGCTACACAGTATAACGTATTACGAGTGGGATTCGTGGGAAGACAAATAGACCAAAGATTCACACGTTTTACCCGTTGAAGTATAACACGACTGAATTCACCACATTCGAATTTCGGATTTTTGCAAAATGCACAAGAGTTGTACATACTTTTTGCGATTGTATGTAAACGTGTGAATTTTCCACTTCTGCATTATAAATATACGAACAAAAAAAAACGGAAGAGAAAAAACTTTGCTAATAGAAAAAACTCCAGGATTTCTTTTTTCTTGTGGGGAGAGGAAATTTATCTCAGTGCATGTAATTGTAATTGTAATGGCTCACGCAATCCCCATTTCAACTTCAACACTAACAAGAACCAGGATAAGGGAAAATTGTAATTTTCATGTTTCTCCTGCACATTTGTCATCTCATCGGGGAATGTAGATAATAAAATCACATTTACACCACGGTTTTGAAGTCAAGTCAATGTCACTGTCACTATAGCTTCACAATCTATTTATTCTGTTTTTTACAGGACAATTTTTGTACAATATAAGTATATTATAGTTTCAGTATATAGGACGTTGAAATGATATTAAACTGAAGGAACTGAGTAAACAAAGGGAAAGGATTTCATTTCCTCTAGTGCAGCTGTAATAATAATAATGATAATTATTTCAGTCCCGGGTATCAATTTCATTTTGCCAAATTTCTGTTGAACTTGAAATGGAAAATGGAGGATCCAGATTAATTATCTGGAGCCATGTAAAATATATATATATTACATATATTTATATTATGTTTTCATTACTCATTGTCATTGTTATTAGATTCGACATTCGACGAGCGGGGCTCATTGTCTCAATGTCTATACTGATGATAAATAAAATAGAGAGTGGAATAGTAGAGACAAGGGAAATGTGTCCCCATTCGCAGTATAGTCTACAGTCTACATACCTAATAATAGTGACTGTGAAGGATAAAAGGCAAAATCATGGTAATGGAGACAACGTTTATTGATTTCTCTGTTAATGAGAACATGAGACCACCCTGGAATAACTATTCTATCTACTATAGGTAAAAAAGGTTCACATTTTTTTCATTTATAAAGGTTTTGTGAGAACCGAGAACCACAACCAACATAAGTAGGTAAGGTAAGTACATATACAAGGTCTACCTGTATAATAGAACCAAAAGGTAAAGATGAATGAAAGAAAGAAGCAAAAATGTATGTACCATTATCGTGCATAAATGCAGTACTTGTTACATTTGTTCGTGTTTTCATGTTGAAGAGGAGAAGAAGCTCCTTACAGTCATTATCATTATCATGCACTCATTGAGCTCTTTAATCTTCTTAAAAAATACTCCTACTGCCATTACATTACATTACATTACTGACATTACAGCTGGACAGTCATTTCTGTATATTTTCCGGCAGTAAAACTAAATACAAAATTATTCTTTTTCTACTATACGCCTTCAACCCATCAACTTTCATTCGTTATTCGACTGCACCGTCATATTCATAAAAATTTACTATACTTACTGAATGACTTTTACAGTACAGATATATATATACCTAATGTATCTTCTGTATGGATGGCCTATCTATAGTATCTACTCCAGCATTCTCCAGTTACCCAAAAATGAAAGCAAAGCAAGAGGAAGAAGACTGATCCCGTATAAGAGAAGATAAGTACCTATGTTATATGTAATGATAGGTAGATCAAACTGCAAATTTTTTTTGTTTTCTTTATACTTTTTTTTATTGGAAACAATTGAATCTCTGCATGAAATAATACGTTTATTATATAATCATGTTTCTAAATTATATGTTATTATATACAATACCTACATTGATGTCATTGATAGTTTTTATTATATCATTATCATTAAATATTACTATTATAATAGTTGTTCATATACTCCCTTATAATCTGTCATCATGTAAAATGTAAACTCTATATATACATATATTTACATATGTTTTGTGTTACACATTTCCCAGCACATTTTTTATCTCTTGTAATCTACAGTACAGACTCTGCACTCATCAATTTATCATGATTCCTATATCTCTGTATCATATTACTAATAATTAATTTATTCATATATAAATAACATTATCGCTATATCAGTAGTCAGTATTCGTCGTAGCTTCATAACTCTTATATCTGAAGTTAATTACGGAGAACTGTTTTTTAGTATTTAATTGCTATTTACACGTGCTTGCGGAATTTTTCTTTCAGTTTTCTTCTTCTGCACGTCCCAAAAGTGGGACTGTATTTTTTTATTCATTCCTCATTTTCATCTTGCAAAACACGTGCGTACTTACTTAATTATTCGTAATCAAACCAAAATGTGTATCGATATTACATACTTAAATATTAATTTCTATATCGTCTTTCATTTTTTTGCTTCTTCATGTATTTATTATCTATAGAGTGTAATTTAAAATTGATACATATTATGTTGACTGTGTGTGTGTGGGACTGTACCTGCCAGTTTCAGCAACGATAATTTATACAGCCAATTGTGAATCCATCATTATTTTAACCTAATTCATCCTTTATGAGGTTGTATTTAACATTGTTACTTCTAACCGTTTCAATTAATGATAAAATCCTAATTAACTGTATACTGGGTCGCTTAGCCACCATTATAATAATGGCAGTAACTTTTGTAATAAAGTTTTCTCTCTCCTAGTCACATTAACCGTTATATACGCATAAAACGAGGTACTAAATCCTTATTTTAGTAATACATACTAACATACTATATGGGATAGGTATTTATTATGTATAATAGCATATTTCTGTTGGTCGGACGGTGATGATGATGTTTCTTTTAATCCTTGTTATCCTTCATCTGTAATTATTATTATTAAACTAATCAACTTGTTTGGAACTTATTTATGCACTTTCTATACAATATATTGTGTTTAGTTTAATGAAAAATATGTCCATTTTTCTATAAGACTTTTAATCATTTAATCAAACTGTGCACAAATTATAATTTATAATTTACGTACTTATTTAGGTAATCAATCAATCACTGCATGCATGCCTGGGTTTGTATCGTACACTGAAAAACAAATGTAGAGCAGTGACATCGGACTCTGCCTTTCAACATAAAAACTATGTGAACACTCCAACTTTATTATATACATTATATCATCATCGTATTTCATATTTAATAAATATTTATATTCATGCATAACAAAATTAGAGTAAAAGTTATGCACATAAGTATGGCTTCAAAACAAAATGACATTACTGTACAATGCGACATATCAGGAAATTAAGTTAATTAAGTAGCTATACTATTGTCGTATGTAAGTACGTTATTTAATCCACTTTCTTGTTTATTTCTTAATTCGTAATGAATTGATTCGATACTTGTAATATCTAAATGTATGTGTATAAATACAATATATTTAATATTTTTTATGGTTTAACATTTGTAGGTATATCTTTTGGATTCAAAGGTGTAATCAGTGTCATAGGTTATAGAAGTATGTGTAGGTACATTTTTCTTTTTGTTTTATCATTTAAATGTAATATCATTATAATACTTACCTTTACCTATATAATATGTATTTCATACAAATATATATGTATGCACAGTTTAATATCTCATCATTGTGATCGCAAAATTACTTACTTTGCTAAGACTTAAGTACACCACTATTATTAAAAACTAATTACTTACAATTGTGTTAGTAATATTTAGATAGTATTTTCTGTTCACTTTCACTATGCCCATTTACAATTTAAGTCTTGTTTTATTTCATATTTCATATTTGATATTAAATATTTATCTCATACACTTAAAAGTTGGTGTCGAGTTTCCATATTTTATTCAGTTATTTTAGTGAAGCAAACAAACACTCTCAAATTCAAAATTCTAAACGCTATACATAGTGCATTTATTTATCAGTGATCCTCATTCAAACTCTGATATATGTACAATTCTACGAATATATCATGTCATATTCCATGATGTAATCTACTGTATGTTCTAAATAGTAAATACACACACACACACTAACTAACCACTAACTAAAGTCTAATTGTTGATAGAGACTGTATACAGGAGATGAACATCGGATCACAAGTATTTATTTATACGACATCACATAATATTTATGTATTTGAGAAATGATAGCGGTAAGAATTGGGAATTAATATGCTCAGATTAATTATAAGCAAATGTGAATGATGACAAAAACTAAGGATGAATGTTGACGAGGAATAATTTAGGTACTTGATGTGACAGACGAATTCTTCATGGATGAATAACAACAACAACAACAACGACGACAGATTACGTTACCTAAATTACATTTGACTTTATATGGAGGATTTTAAAAGTTAAAAATAAATGAGGAGATTAAACAGCTGTTCCGAGGAGAGCGAGAGTAAAGCTATTACTAGTCTTAATATTGTTGTTACCATTTCGTCGAGGTGGTGGTGGTTGGTTACTGTTACTACCCGGATTATAAGTTTTATTATTTCCCGGTTTCCAATTGGTCGACTCTCCAGTGCCAACTTCCCCTTCATCCTCATACGTACAATTCTCCACGTCCACGGATGCCAATAATAATTCACAAATGTCCGAGTTATTCTCTGAGCTCACCTGATGATGAAAGCCTCGATTTGCGGTATTATGAGGAGCCACGGAAGAACAAGATGAAAAAGACAAATCCTTGATGGGTTTCACATGATGATGATGATGTTGTGGTTGTTGTTGAGTGGAGGACGTGGCGGATATGGAATTATTCATCATCATTGTATTTTGTTGTGGGATTCGAATGAGGACATTATGATCATCCTCATGTTCCACATCCGCATAATAATCATCATCATAGAATGAAGTCCCCCCAAATTGTTTCAATTCCCTCCCACCTTTTGGATGATTGGGATCCAAACTACTGCCACCACCACTGGCTTTGGGTGTGGTGATGAGGAGAGTCATATTGACCGTCTCCTGACTGTGACTTGTGCTACGATCATTGGACAAGCGACAAAGATGAGAGCATCCATCACCCTCAGGAGATTTAATCGTGACCACACCAGTGAAATTGGACGTGATTGCGGATGATGATGAGACTCCTCCAGCTGGGCCACTCATACTACCCGATGATTTCCCTCCATATTGACTCCCACCCCCACCCTGCCCACCAGATGGATTGTAACTCCTTGATGGGGACAGAGGGGCTTCCAGCTCAAGCAGTTGCATTTTTTCCATCATTTCTCGGATTTCATATCGAAGAATGATGAGGAAACATAATTTGCAAAAGCCCACGAGGCAGAATCCGAGGATACAGGCAATGCCTGAGACATGGTCCAACCATTCCATCAATTTTAGGCGACACCCTTGTGGATATATAACAAACTTTTTATGCCCCCCTCCACCAAACTCCAGCTGTTGCTGCTGTTCATAGCCATACTCCAGTCCACTCATGGACGACGACGACGACGACGACGACAAAGAGGAGGAGGAAGAAGAAGAAAAGGAAAGGCTCTGCGATTTATTTAGCTGTTGCTCTTCCGTCCGTGAATTCATCAACATTAAATGAGGGTTCAGTCGTGCGTTCTCGTGGTTGGGATTCGGGCTGGAAGTTTCTTGTTGTTGTTGTTGTTGTTGCTGTTGATGATGATGGTTGTTTGGTGGTGTTGGTGTTGGTTGTGGTGGTGGTGAGTTATTTGGGTGATGATGATTTGGACATGACCATGAAATAGAGATTTTTTGTTCGACGGCGGGCATGGCTGGATTATGTGATGGGACTTTAATGATAACAGCGGGTGGTAGTGGTAATCCAGGATCTAATAACCCTGGATTTTTAAATTGAGTTAAATTGACTTTGTACAATGGTCTATCTCCTCCTCCTCCTCCTTTTTCCCCTCCTCCTCCTCCTCCGCCTCCTCCCCCCACAACAGTCTGATTCTCGGAACTCAACCAGGAGCCAGGAGCCGCCGGCTGAGCTGGAACTGAATTATTTTTTCTTCGATGATGATGAATAGAATGTCGAGTCTTATGATTATGACGCCCCACATTTATTGTATTTGTATTGATATTGATATTATTAAATGCAGGGACAGAATCCTCTGTCGGACTTGAACTCAAATTGAAATTAATGCCCGGATTCAAATAACTACTACTACTATTCGTCAAATTGTTTAGTAATGTTAAGAACAAAGAACTCACATCCACTGTCGTCACACTGGAATTAGAATTCGAGTTCGAATTCAAGTTTACATTTAAACTACGAGACGACGATGAATTCTCATTCTGTCTTTCTCTGTCTCTTTCTCGATCTCTATCATCTTGACTATTCCGATGGGGATGATGCTGAGATGTCTCTTGTTGTTGTTGTTGTTGTTGTTTGAATCTGCTGGGATGTTGAAGATTTCGATCTGGATCTCCATGGAGGAGTTGGGGAGGAATATAAATGAAGGTACAGCAGGACTCGGGGAGAATGACGACGTGATTACCTTGATTTAAATTGGGATCGGACTGAGATGAGAATGAAGATGATGATGATGATGATGAAGAGGATGAATGGAATTTTGTAAATGGTAAATGATCCGCTGGGCCTTCAACTCCACAGCACTGAGATTGGGATTGAACTTTATTCCATGAGTAAGTGAAGGAGGCATCGATTGAGTATTTTTCTTTAAATTCCCTGTTGAGGACAGGTCGGAGAGAGTGCTTCACTTTGTCCAGTTTATACACCCACACTAAACCCACACACACATCCCCGATCGTTAGTAAAAGGAGAAGGATCCAGTAGACACTGAGCAATTTGTGAGACAGACGTTGAGCTCCAAGGCAGCCAATCGTTTGAACCACACCACACTGCAATAATAATAATATTAGTCAATAAAAAAACCACATGTCAATCTTTTTTACGGCTCTTCCTACACTTTCTCTACACTTTCTCTACGTTCTAAATTATTAAACGTACCTGGAGAATTAAGGCGGCATACGCGTACAGGAAGGTCGGATGATAAAGCTCCACTCCCCTTTTTTTTGATACCAAAAAAGAAGAAAAAACAAACCTCAGTCAAAACATGCATAATAAATAAATATACGAGGCATTCATTCTCAATCCTTCACAAAACTACATACAACTTTACCCGTTCATGCTTTTCCCCACATGTGCACACAACTTTAACTTTTTAGCCAACTTTTCAAGTTTCCAGTTTTTTACTTTTTTTTTTACTTTTCACGGAAAAAGCACAAGATAACTTTCTCCGGTTTTATTTTTTTTTGAAACGTGGATTTCTTTCAATGTGGACTTGGATTTTTGACTTTTTTACAATCGAGAGCTTTACTATTTAATAATGGTTGTAAAAAAAAAAATTTATTCTTTTCGTCCTTCTATCGTTCGATGTTAGCCTTCAAAAAAATACCAGTGTCTGATTCTTGGTAGTTGGAATTGGAGAGTTGGGAAATAGGAAGGAATGATGAGACTTATCGGACCTGAAGCATATTTCCTATTTCTGCCATTTTTTATATATTTTACACAAATTTAGCTTATTTGTTTCCCCCTTCTCCTTTCTTTCTTTCTTTCTTTCTTTCTTTCTTTCCTTCAAAACTTGCTCCAGGATAAAAATGGTAGGTTTTAGAAGCGAAAAAAAAGAAAAGTTTCTTCGTGTAACCTTGAGGCTGGTTTGAGACTTTTGAATCTTTTGCACCATCATTTATTTTTATTTCCTAGTTTATATTTTTATACACCGTCCTTGTACATATCTGTATTTGTGTGTGCAGTCTAGATGAAAGTCTATACCTAGTACTATTAGGAATATAATAATAAATGGGTCATGCCATGTCATATGTGGACGGACGGACGGACGGGAAAAGATTGGGAAAGCTCCACATAAAATGATGTCAGATGTAATACTGGATGATGGCAAATAGGAAATGATAAACACGAAACCCACTAGTTTTCCCCCTTTTCTCTCTCCTCTCATCTTCATTCTTGGCTTGGTTTTTTTTGGTATTTTTGAGTGTTTTTTTTTTTTGGTAGTTGGTAGTAAAACATATAGAAGGGGAGATGAAGAAGAGAAGTTGGTTGACTTTGAGAGATGGTCAGGATTGAAGACTCGTCGAGAGGACCAACGAGAAATTGCTCAGGGTATGCGAGACCAATAAAAAATGTAAATATTAAATTATTATTTAGATTTTATGCTCGTAGAATACCAAGGGCCTTTTTCCATGAGAGCTATTTCACTGTTTCCCTGCCGTGTTTTCTCTCTCTCTTTCTCTTTCTCTTTCTCAATCCCTCAAGTTTCTCTCTCCATATGAACATTTTACAAGCAAGTTTCTCCGGACTTTGTCAAGATATTTTTTGTAGTTCGACCACATACACAAATACACACTGACTGCAGTGAACAGTCAACACTCGGTGTTTTCCCAAAATCTACTTTATATTTGAATAACCTTTCGCATGAACATGTCCAAAAACAAAAAAAAAACAAGTTATACAAACTGTTCAAGTTTAAAAAACCGGAATCATGTTGTGGCCTGTGATTTTCATGTTTTTCTACAAAAAAAACAAAATGAAAAATGATGAGCCAACGCTCATAATTTTCACGGCTCATTTCTCATCGTCAGTTCAATCCATTCTAAATTTGTCTGGATCATCCGGTTAAAACATAAATGATAAATGATAAATTATGCCCCCTCTCATAAAAAATATTATATCATGAAATAATGGTCAAATATATAGGAAAATTCGTGACAAGTTCTTTTTCACTTTCTCCTCACTTGTGATCAAAATATACGTTGTGGTCACTGGTAAATGGAAGATTTATGGAGTTTGAACGAAGAGTTTTGATATATTATATATTATATATAATAATATGATGCGTAGTTTAACGTTTTTTCAGTTTTTTCAGTTTTTTTTTGGGTCGGATGAGAAAGTGAGAAAATACTTTTTGACTCGGAGCTCTAAATCAGAGAGAGAGAAAGATAAAAAGTTGAACATCATTTTCCTTGATTTTAATTCCAAAGTGATGGGTTGTATCAAGTATAAACCGTAAGCTATTTCCCATTTCTATTTCTGTATGAAGTAATGTGCATGTACAGAACAGAAATTTATGGTATGATTTGACTTGAGGTTTCCTATTCCAATCTATAAACACACTCATTTACATATCTTACGTTTGAAGAAATGAAATGAATAGCAAATGGTAGAATGGAGAGAGAAAGCTGCCCATTAAAGAAGTGGCAACCAGCATAACCTTTCCATATTTCATCATTCTCATTTCCGTCTTGACGCTCGTAATTACGATGACGATGGTAAGTTTTTCCACGCAGGAAGTCCGTGTCACCAACGAACTAACGACTTATCCACACCAACTTTAAAAAGTCCAAATGAAATGCTTCCACCAGCAACCAACCAGCTTGTTTGAAAATAGTTCGTATCCAACTCTAAACTCATTTCCCCCTCCCAAGGAAATGTCCAGTTTCTTTTACTTTCTCTCCCTCTCTCGCTCTCCTCACACTTGTCCTTGAATGTCAAAAAATCAATTCAACTTTCTGGACCGTTCTCAAGAAAGGAAATTGATATCCTGTTGTAGTCAATGGACCTTTTTACGTATCCAATTTTGTACAGTCCACAAATCCTAGATGGATCGACAATTTCCCATCTCAATACTAATAGAAAGATGAAACGTCGAGTAAATGATAAAAATGTAATTATTGTAGACAATTAAATGTATTATCTCTCGCACATTGAATACGGAGAAAAAATAAGCACAAAAAACTACTCGTTTCCTCTATCATCTTTGATGAATGTTCACAAAATCTAATTCAAAAGAATCAACAACTTTCAACTTTCATCTTCAATCGAGCATCGAGATTCAAATATCAAAGGATTACAGATATTTCATCTATCATTCAAAATGTTATGCAAAGAATTTCATGTCATCAGATTTTAAATTTAACTATACTTAAGCTTGGGAATGTATTTTCAAACGAAAAAAAAAAGATGTCAAATTCCAATGGAATTCCGAGACCTTTGACAGAAATGATCTGATCAAATGAAGAAAATCTGACAAGGACAAAGAATTTGATGGCAACTCTCAAGATTGTCTTAATTGGGGTGCACATGAAATACACATCATTTTATACTAAACATGGTATGGATAAGCAAATGGGAAGTCAATTCAGCCTCGTTATGTTTTATCATCCTTATTTAAGGATGTTTTTTCCTTTTCCCCAGGTTGTTTCTCCGGGTGAACATGGACATTAACGAGATTAATACAAGCAAGAATAGGAGGAGGAATCTTAGAAAAACGTAAACTGAATATACACAATACAATGTGTAATTTTTCTTGGTTAATGTGGCGGGGAGGTGTGAACAATGTGAACGAGTTCTCAAGTCCCTTACTATGAAAATATCATAATCACATAAGTTTCTCCTTGTATTTTATGGCAATCCTCAAAAAAAAAACTTTTTCTCATACTCTCAAAATACTTCGACTGGATAAAGGCGGATGTTCTGCATCCTCCTCCCGCTGAGAAACGAAAAACTTAGATTTCAAAAGGAAATTTAAAAGTTGGAATTGATGAGAGGAGAGAAAAACGAGGCACAAGGAAAAGTGAGAAAGAGAAAATGAGAGAGAGAGAGAGAGAGAGAGAGAGAGAGAGACAGAGTACAAGATTAGTAGAATATTACATTTAACTCTAACCATCAACCTCCAATTCCTGCATACTCGATGAAATCTCCAGTTTCCTCCTTCATACGTAAGTAGTTCAGCATCCATGAGAAATGAGGGGAAAAGGATAAGAGTAAACGAAGAAGAAGAAGAAGAAGAAAAAGGACGGACGATGTACGTCTCAAATTCTTAGAAAGTTGAGAGATTGAGATTCCAAGGAAGAAATAGGAAATATTATAGAGCTCTGAATGTAGAGAGTCGCCGTCATTTCTCACATTTCTCACATCTCGTACAGGCAGCTCCCATTTCATCTACTCACATTTAAACTCTGACGGATTTTCATTTGATCCCGGATTTAAATCTACAGCAGTGAAAAGCCTGACTCAAGAGAGAGAGCGAGAATTTCAACAACTTCCACTCTCATACTGAAAAAACGGGGGACTGCATAAGTGAATAAAATCCAACGTGGATGTGGATAAGACCAAATACCAAGTAAATGAAGACATTGAGTCAATGCCAATTGCAATGAATGGAGATTCCAGTAGAAAAATCCGTCAGATTCAGAATATTCGAAAATATCTATGAAATATTGAATTTTGACTGTATAAACGATGATGGCGATAGAATTTTTGAATTGAAATAAATTCTCGGGCTCTTTGAAGGACAACATGGAATTTCATCCCAATTTTCTACCTTGTTCCAACTTTTGAGAGTTTTTTTCTTCGTTTTATATTCCTTGTTCTGAGTAGTCTCAAGCCGTTTCTCTACAGTCTACAGTATTTTCATTTGACGGTAAAACCCTTTTTTCTTCCTTCCTTTTTTTTATTTTCCACTTTGTGTACACTTTGACTTTACTTTTCTCTCTCTCTCGCTCTTGCTCTTTCTCTGCGTGTCCCATTGTCTTGAAAGTAAGAAAGGGTTCATACAGATATAGGTATTATTTGTGTCTATTATAAATCGTAGATTTGCAAGTACCTTTCGTACTTGAAGTTAACTTTCCCAACCTCACAACTCACAACGGTCATTTCATTTAATACTTTATACACACTCAAACTCAAAACTGTCTATTTCTCTCTCTTTTTCTCCCTCGTTCTCTCTTCTTCCTCCTTCTTCCCACGTCACACATGATTTTTGTCTACATATATCTAAATCCAAAGATATTTCAGTTTCAGCGTATGCTTTCACTCTCTCTCTCTCATCTCATGCCCTCTAATAATAATGATAAAAGTTGTGAGCAAGACAGAGAGAGAGAAAGAGAGAGAGAGAGAAGGAAAGGATAACAAGTGGAACAACCAAAGAATAAAAGAAGAATACTCTCACCGTCTTGTTTTATTCTTTACTTTCTTTTCTTTCTACTTTTGACTATGGGAATATACACCACGAAATGCAAGTACAAATACAGAACATGCTCCTATTTTTTCCTGTGAATCTCTCACAACTCACAACTCCTTCACTTGTTACTCACTCTCGCTCTTTCTCTCTCTCGCTCTCTCTTCCTCCAGCTACAAATCTCCACAGTAAATTTCTGCTACAAGATACACAGACCAAGTGCTATTGGATATTGCATATTACAGAAGGAGCTATATAGAAGGGAAAAATGGGTAAATCCCCGGGAGATTCCAGTGAGGAAGGGGGAAAAGGAAAGGAAAGAGAAGAGGAGAAGATTCAGATCAATGGTTGTCTAACCCGTCAGTCACAATCCCTATGAGCAAGAACATTATATTAAATTTGTATCTGGTGAAAGTTGCCTTCTCTCCACTTTCTTCAGCTTTTTTTCCCTTCCTTTCCGTCGTCCTTGTCCTCACTCACTCACTCACTCACTCACTCACTCACTCACTCACTCTTCCTTTCCCTTTCCCCATTTACTTGAGTGGGGAACTCGGATGGATCCGATCTGACTGAGTGTGTGTAAACCACAATATATAGAAATAAAAATAAAATTCTACATATGATTCTACTTTTACTGCTACTGCTGAGAGTTTCCAATCCAAAGGAGATTTCTATAAAAGGATAAGAAGAGAGAGAGAGAGAGAGAGAGGAATGTGTGTCTGTGACAGATTTGAAGTTGGTCTCTATAAAATGGTCCTTTCTCTATATTGGTACTCTGTCAATGGATGAGAAGATGACAAGGGCAGACTTTCCCCTGTACAAAAGAACATAAAGCTCAGATTCAGATTGAAGAAAAGGAATAAGAAAAGGAGAGAGAGAGAAGCCGGAGCAAAAGATGATGAGAAAAGAAAAGAAATGAGATAGCTCCAAGTTTTTTTGGATTTTGGATTGTGATGGTCTTTAAGGAAGGTGAACATTCTTTGGGAGTTGTTAGACTGAATGAACAGTCAACTCAGAGTATTAGTCAAACTAATGTCAATCCAGGGCAGAATGATCAGAAGCAGAAAGCAGACTGTAGCAAAAGTTAAAATTCCAAATCCGAAATCCGAAATGTTCTTGAGAGATAAATTCACCCCTTCTTAGAGCTTCAACTAAATCCTTCTTAAAGTATTACAATCCTATGAAAAACATCAGCTCTCTTTTTCTTTCTCTCTTTCCCTCACTGCAGCATGTATGAACTTTTTGTGTGAAATGTTCACACATGAGATTTGTCAGTAGGTTTCCTGTTAAATTCACAGCTGTGGAAGTAGAAGTAGACTGGTTTAAAGTATAATGGTATTTCCTCGCTTCAACAACCGAGTTGGTCTTTTCCCAAACCCATTCTCAACTCACACTGCAGTTTATAGATACATATTTTTTAATTCTGTTAGTTTATTAGATTTCTGATTGCGGGGGCTCAAAATGCACAGGGAAATGGAGGGTGGATGGGATGGACATTGGTTTATGTCAAACAAATATCATATTAAATTGAATTTGCATTAAAAATTTAAATATTATAACAAAGATTATTCTATGTAAGAACGATAATTATTCCATATAAAAAATTCAAAGCTTCTAATTTGCTTCGGATTCCGATTTCCGTAGGAACATTTTCCCTACATTTTCTCGGATACATAATTTGGTTCACAGTCTTTGCCTGCGCTCATTCATTTTCTAGGAATTTTCCTTTTAAATTACGAATTTTACACTCGAAGAAACAAAAATGCGTCGAGTAATTTTCTTTCGAGTTGGAAAGAATCCGTCGGGGGAAAAGAATGAAAGTTGATAAGGACGAGGACGAGGACGTTAATCCTTTTTATTGTGTCAATTCTCAGAGCTTAAGCTCTCTCTCTCTGTATATATGCATACATGTATATATTATATCGTAGGAATAGACGAGGCCGCAGTGTGTTTGAGCGACTTGAAGGAATTCTTAAAAATAATCTTAAGAAAGCTTAAAAAAAGAAAAATCTCTACGGAAATTCATGTTGGAAGTTCCAAATTTATGTATAGCACTTGTAGCTGCTTCATTTTATGTGCAAGTTGGGATCGACGACAGGGAAAGTAGATGGAATTTTCCATCTGTGTACTTTTGAGAATTTGTCAAGGGACTGTACAAATCTAAAATACAAAAAAAAAAAAAAGTTTTCACTTTCTCCTCCATACATTTTTTCCCCCATGGAAATATAAAATGTATCCAGACGAAAGACGAAATAACAATGTCATCATCTGTTCTTTTATCTGGTCATCAACTATATATATAATATATTTATATTTATATTTATATGTAATATTTATATTTATAAGTAATATTTATTTTTACATTCCGTTTCAACGTGAATCCCGTTACAAATTCTCCAAACGATAAATTTGATTTTAAAATGACTTTCAAAAATGCCCAATTAACTCAAAATATGACACAAGTTTTGAGTTGCCAAATTAACCGAGTTTTTTTTTACATGGGAATATTGCTGAATAAAAAAATGGCCTTTGCGAGTATAGGCACGAAATTGCAAAGGCATTCATTACAACTGGCTGATTACTCTATATGAGATGATTTTTTTTAATGCATGTCAAGAAGCTCTGAATTCATGCAAGGAGGGAAGGAAAAAATCCATCTCGTGCATCCTTTTATTGTTGAAAGTTGAGAGAGTTTGGGAGTGAGTTGATGGACATTGATCGAGTCATCGAATGTCCTTGGGGAAAAAACAGGATTAACAAAGAATCTGCACTCAATTCGCTTTCCCCATTATTCCCCCATCCCATACATTCACAAAGCAATATGGAAATTCAATGTCTGCCTGCCTGCCTGCCACATCAGCCACATGATAACCTCATCATGGATCAATAAGATGGCTGTAAGTCTGTTCTGTTCTGTACGGCATACCCACTGTTTTCTCTAGAATATTACTACAAACATTTTTTGAAGCCCAAAAATCGCGTCCTTGTTCATTGAGGATCCCGGATTTGTGTGTTGCACATTAATGTTACGTAATGTAAATCTGATGCGTGTATGAAAGTGAATGATGCCTCCCATTCCCCATTTATTCCTGCATATTGAGACTGTGAGACAACAAAAACTAAGGAGCCCTTCTAAAGAATGAGATTTCTAATGAGGAGGAAATAATGTGTAATGGTGAGCATCAAAATAAAAATGGGAATACAATTTAAATGAGGATATTTGATATTTGAGATAATGACGACGAGACAATTTATTTATTTGTTTACCCGAGGAGGGAAAGACGGACATCGGCGAGGACAAAAGCGGCAAAGACGGTAAAAATGGCGGAGGTGACACCCAGCACAGAGTTACAAGAGTAAATCCAAAGTCGGTAGTATTGCATTGAGAAGACGAGTGGAGACACGGAGGATTTCC
The DNA here is from genome assembly GCA_034699125.1 of Gisinianus flammeolus. Classification (NCBI taxonomy): domain Eukaryota; kingdom Metazoa; phylum Arthropoda; class Collembola; order Symphypleona; family Katiannidae; genus Gisinianus; species Gisinianus flammeolus. Next base: position 26,363 of record JAIUND010000639.1, read on the forward strand.
GTCTCCTCAAAGAACACACGGATTTTCGGTTTTCTCCCTCCACTTTTAACAAATATTCGCCACAATAATTCCACGACACGACACGCAACAATATTAACAGATTAAACTAAATCTGTAGTCCTCCAGATGTTCTGTTGCACGGATCTGTCGAAATGTTGTTGTTGTTGTGGTTGTTGTTGAAATGTCATTTCAAATTTCATTTTCATTTTCATTTCATTTCTTCCAAAAAAATAGAAGAAGAAAAGGAAGAAGAAACCACTCACTTCACTTCAATTCTCTCCCGGAAGACTCACTTCAATTCCTCATCTTTATCTTCATCCGGACTTTTTTTTCAAGAACTCTTTTACTTTCAGGGTTTCGTGACAGAAGAAGCTTGAAGAAGAAGAACAAGAAAAAATCGAGGGGAATAAACTCCCATGGAGACACACAAACACATCGAATCTACGGAAATGATCGATCACAACGGATTTCCTCACTCAACTTTCTCCTTCCAATGACTCAGCTTTCACTTTCTCTTTTTTTTCTCTTCCTCTCGCTCTCTCTCTTTCTCAAATGTGTGGACACTTTCTCTTCCTCTTCTTCGTTTCCCTTAAATGAAATGGAGTCGAATTCAAATTCGAATTCAAAATATCTTTTTGCATAGATTACACATTCGAATGGTAGACACTCTTCACACACACACAAAAACCGCATATACAGGATGTAAACTTTCTTTTATATTTTCCAAACTGGGGCTCGTGTTCTTGCCATCATGTTGTTATTTTTGTTGTGTGTCACGGGACAAGTTAGACAGTCAGTTTTCAGTTTTCTCTCTCCCTCGGATTCCATTCCATTTTCCATGACATCAATCTTGTCCAATTTCTTGTTCGATTGTTCATCATCAACTGTCACTCATCCAGTCCCAATGACATGAAGAAATCCTGAATAGCCGAACATTTCATTTTATTTATCTTACTTCTTGAATATCTAATACTTTCTTCTTTTCAACTTGTGATTTCCTTAGAATTTAGAGATTCATTTGAATGGACGAGTTGACTCGGAATTGATGAAGCAGAAAGCTCGACTGCCGACTTGTGATTGTGGTTGTGAGGATTCTTTGGGAGTTGGACTTGAAATCTCGTGTATTTTTACTTTCACTGCTTTCTCCTCCTGTCGGAATTTTGTTTTGTTTGTTATTTTGTTGGCTGGATCCAATGCGGAGAAGACATGGAAATATGCAAATTCTCTTTTCCTTCGTTGTCCTCGTCTTTGTGTATAGATGTGATTTATTTTCCTCTTGAAATCTGAATAACAAGTAAAGGAGAGAGAAAAAAAAAGTCATTTTGAGTAAACATTGTGTGGTTTTTCCCATTGAGTTTTATTTACCTGAATATCAACAAAAAAAAAATACAATAGGACAATATGCATTTTTCGTTTTTGCTCCAATTTTTTTTCCATATAGATCTTTCATATTTATAATACGGGATTTTGAGATGTCTGCTCAAAATAAAACGCCAAAGGAGGAAGGAAACTTTGTGTGAGAAATTCCAACAAATCAGAATGAAAATCAAACTCAACATCAACATGAACCGTCAGAAGCAGAATTGAGGAGAAATACACACAAACTCTCAAACTTTTCTCCACCATTTTTCTCTTACATTTCCCTCGTATAAACAACGTTTTTTTTCGCTGCATCCCATTTGATGTAACGAAGCGCGCAGTTTATTTGCATACAATATTTTACCGATTCACACAGTATATGTGTTTGCATGAGGAATGATTTTATGGGAGGGGAAATTGTCTTAATTTTTGAGTATAGACAAACCAACGATGGGGACTTTTTATCTGAAGAAAATGAAAGGGAAATTTTAAAAATAGCCCTGTGAAACTGTTGAGAAAAATTCCCAGTTTCTGTGTGACTGAAAGGTTAAAAGAACGGGGGTAATTTTCTTATTATTACCATTGTCAATATCGTTTCATTTTCTCATTGGGAAAACTTCTCAGTCTAACGAAAGTCTAACGATCAGAATTGAAGGAATAATAACTTTAAAAAAATCGATGGCAATATTACAAGACGTTATGTAATATAATGTAAACTTTTTTTTCGCTTTCAAGTTTTCCCTTGACAAATCGAACAAACTTTGAGCCCTTTTCTACACAGTGTAGACGACGCACTCGTGTATTTACCTCCATTTCCCTTTATTCTCATAAATCGCGTAGTCACAAATCATCAGTTTTCAACAGTGTTGACTTCTCACCCAATCTTCCCATCCACATTTTTCGTCTACATCCTACAAATTTGGGGACTTTCTCTTATGGAATTCCCCAACATTCAACATTTTGTACAAACCGCAAAATTACAAATAATTTCCTTTTGATTTAAGCTTGGAATTTCCTTTCATGATATTTTTACGTCTAAACTTTTTTACAAAATTTTGTGTGCACTCAAAGTTTGTGTTTGTTCAATAAAAATAAAAAAAACTTCGGGACTTTTATCCGAAATTTTCTGCTTTAAAATGATAGTATTTCGTTTGTAGCTAGTCTGGAACGAAAGACGAAAGACGAACACTGATTTTGTGTGGATTTAGAACCTTTCACGAGAGAGAACCAGACGGAAGTTCGCACACAGTTCAGAATCAGAATCATATGGCTTTCACTTTCTTTGTGTGTACATGAAATACTTTCACAAATGTCGACATTCGACATTTTCCATCAGCAACTGCTCTCACTGGTGAAAAGTGAAATTTCTCCTCTGTCTTCTGTGTGTGCATATATATGAGTTTTACATGGTGGAGAGAGTTGGAGGAAAGGATTGAATGGGAGTTAATGGTGTGTGTGAGACTTTGACTGGAGAAAGAAGTCAAAGATCGAGTCATGTAATTCACTCTGAATAAATCTAAATAATACCAATTCTCTGCCTATACCTACATAAGTTAAAACATATCTTACTCCTGAATATTGAATATCCAAGAAAATGAAGAAAGAAAAGAAAAAACTTGTTTTTTTCCCCTTGCTTCTTCCCTCGTCGTCGTCTCTTCTTTCTTGCATAACATAATATGTGAATACGATATGTCTATGCATACAAACACACATACACACGTTTTAAAACTTGTTCCTAAATTCCCATTCCCATTTCCAATTCAAGTTCGAGTTCCAAACTCCAAACTGGATTTCAATGAACCTCTAAACTTTCCTGGGATACTTTCGTTTTTCGTATCGGAATACATTTTGTATGTCACTTTCCATGAATGAACTTCTGTTGGATGTAGACTGTGTATGTACATAATATAAAATAGTCTAAATGTAGGGAGGAAAACTCCTCTGGCTCCCCAGTCGACGTATCCTGTCACATTTGTCATATTTACACCCAACTCCGTAACTATTATATTACTTGTGGCAACTGGTAACTCTTCTTTTTCTTCTTCTTTCTCTCACCGCAGAACGAACGAACAGGGACAGACAGAAAAACTTGAACCAATATCTCAGTCTGACGGATGGACCAGAATTTCCCAAACATTTGTCTTCTTCTCCCTTTTATTTTTTGTCATTTTTATTTCTCTCCTCTCGCGTATATCCATTCACTTTACATAATTCCCTCAGGGATTCTCAAAAATTCAAATTCTCAGAGAACGAGAGAGAGGAGAGAAAACGAGAGCCATTCAGAGATTCAAGAAAAAACTATCATTCAAATCACATTACGAGTGCTCGTAAAACCACAAATAATTTCATTTGCATAAAACGACCATGAAATCCTTTATCACTTTCTCCGTGCGCATTCACTCAATTACTCAATTTATACGTAGACGACGATGGCGACGACGACGATTTTCCCTCTGCAACTAATTTAACCCTTTCCTCTATCAAATCAAACAAACCGACACACAATTCTCCATCAACAAATTCTTTAAAACATTTATGGCACAGAATTCTGACCTTTTTTAAAAAGCAAATCATAATGTGAAAAATAAATAAGTACTCGTTCTGTTGAAAATATGTACAGGTAAAAAATTATAACCACAAAAGGTAATTTTACATTAATTATATCCAGCAGCCCTTGGACAACACGTAAAAATACAGTGAAAATGAGGAAACTTGAATGAAGATTAAAGCCGTTGAATACTGATGGAAATGACGATAGTTGTTTGTCTGTTGAGCACTTCATTTAATTCTACACTGACGAAAATCAGGATCCGACTCCAAATGGAGTGGAATGAAATGAGCTTTCACTTCCCGTCCCCAACTAATTTCCCTGAGCAAATTAGTAAAATCCACAATGACTGAATGAATGAATCTCGCGTGGAATCTGTTCGTCTCCCAGGAGATTATACAAGAGAAAAAAAGAAGACAAAATTGAAGAAGAAGAGGAAAAAGAAATGGGGCCGGAATGAAGAAATTAAATTGGATAGTAAAATTCCAAAGCGTTCCCTGTCAATCAATTAAAAGATCCATGAATAAAATAACCAATATCCAAGTTGTTGGGACGACGGGAGAAGAAGAAAAATTGTGCTCATCTGTCTCCTCTTTCTTCACAATCTCCAACTCTCTTTCCTTCCTCTATACTTGCAAAGTTTCCCATATATGTATGTTTTTTCCTCAACTTTCCCCCAGTTCTCCAGTTCTCCGAGTCTCTCACGAAACATATACCAACTTTTTACACAACTCGGAGGCTTGCCCTTCGTTGTCTACTTCTTCTTCTTCTTCTTTTTTGTCATTCCTTTGCTTGCTTCTCCATGTGGAGAGAATGTGAAGGGAACGTAAAACGTGATTCAAATAATGATGAGATGTTTACACGCTTTAAATTTGCAGTTTTATTATTATTGTCCCGAGTCAAAACTGAAAACTACTCTATTATCCAAAAGTTCTCTCGCTCGCTCTCTCTCTCTCTCTTTTTCGAGTTGAGTGTGTCTACATTTTAGATTACGCATTTTAAATTCTACATATTCAAGAAAGAGAGACGGCATAATGGACCGTCAGCTTCACTTTCTCAGTCAAGAGGAATTGCCGACGACCAAGACGAAGACGAAGAGGAGGACACGAAACAGAAAAGTGGAAGAAGAGTCTCAAGAAGAAGAAGAAGAAAGTGGAGGAGAAAGTGAGAAGACGAGTAAAAGCGATGATTTTCCCGGGGGAAAAAGAGTTGCCGTTGCCATGCAGATGAGCTCTACTTTTCCTTTCCCCACTTTCTCTCTCTCTCTCTCCTCCGTCTTATAATTTCACTTAATAAGATTAACAGAGTCACGACCAACGACAAAAACTAACGTCCAAAAAAATACTTGGGGTATTCCAGACACCAAAATGTGTGTAGGATATAAATACTTTGGCTCTATGCATCGTTGTGCGTCGCGGACATCTCCCAGCGACGCTCATATGATGAATTTCATTCAGTCTCCTACTTTTACATTTACATCCACCACTTTTACTCCTATTTGAATTTGAATTAAGATTGATGTACAGAATATTATGAGGCAGAGGGATGAGTCATTTAAAAGAAGAAGATTACATAAAAAGAAAGTCGCCTACCGGAATCCTCTTTCACCGGAAAAAAAGAACCAGAGCACAGTTACAAGAGACGGAGGAATTTCAACTCACTTTCACTTTGAAAAGAATCAAATCAATTTTCTTCTCCTCTTTTTGTTCATCGCTCTCACTTCCATTTCAAGTTGCTTTTCATCCTTTTGTAGAACTTGGAACTGGGAATTTTGTTTTTATTTTTTATTTTATTTTTATTTTTGTACAATAAATGAATGAATTTTAAGGGAATTAAGAAAAGATAAGAAAAAAGTAAAAGGGACAAGACTTTGAATAAGAATAAAAGAATCAGTGGAATTTGATTCGAATGAACTGGATTGACATTTCTTACTTGAATTCTATTCTCGTCTCAAATGCCTTTCTTTTGATTTCCCTCTTTTTTTTGTTCTTGTTCTTTAGTTAATTTAATTTATTTTAATTTTAATTTATCCCCAAGCAAGAAGTTGTTGCCTTTTTCGCCATACTTTCAATTTCCTCCTCTCTTTTCGCTTTCCGTTCTCAAAGTCTCAACTCTCACTAGAATCCCATGGAATAAAGTTATGAATTGAATTGCATTGTATTCCATTGTGCGACGACTACCGATTACCTTGTTCTACACTCTGCTTCTTCTACTGATGCTGATGCTGATGACGCTGCTACAATGGAGTTCTTTTACATGGAGAAAATGGGAAAGTCGTTTTGCTCGCGTTCTATGTCTGGACTTGATCCCTAAACCCTAAATAAGTAACAATTCCCATTTCTGGTACCATTCTCTTCTTCCATAGTCGAATTGTAGACTCAAGTCGTCTTCTTTCTCTCTAGTTTCTCTCCGCTGGAGAAAGTTAAAGTTAAGCCTGGAGGAAGACGAGCAAATAAGAGAGAAAGAGAAAGAGAGAGAGAGAGAGAAATAGAGACTTACAAGTTCCTAGCTTAACTTTCTCCTGACAAGGGAAAGCACGGCCAGTAACTAAAACTGCACACACTCACAGACTCACAGGCACAAACAAACTAAAAAAATAAAGTCCACACGGCTGCTGATACGGTACGATACGATACGATACGACACAATACGATACAATGGAAAAGTAAATATCAAATAGTTCAACTTCAACTTGTCTTTATTGTCTGTATCAGAATTTAGAATTTCCTTGCGTCTCTCCTTGTCCTTGCCTGCCTGCCTGTCTCGTCTTCTCAAACAGTCTCCCATCCAATATTACTACATTTAGTCTTATTCTTCTTCTTCTTCTACTTCAGTCTACGCAACACAACTTCCAACGACAGACAGAGAAGGAGACGAATATCGCGAGGGAAAGTAGACGTAGAATGTAGGTACTTTGGAATGAAGATTCTCTCGTCTCTTCTTTGGACTTTGGAATTCCATGTGGGAAACGTCAAATGACTCAAGTGACTATGAAACGGACGAATGAGTTGAGAGTGGGAGCTCAAAATTGACAAGGACGACGACGACAAGGACGACGACGACAAGGACGACGACGACAAGGACGACGACGACAAGGACGACGACGACAAGGACGAAGACCACCACCACCAGACGAGTAAAGGCAAAGTGAAATAAATTGTTAGTTACGGATTAACAAAATGTGATGTAAATACTAAATTAAAGGCGGAGGACATTCTGTCGTTGTCGTCGTCGTCGTCCTAGCCGTCATTGGAGTGAAATATACACAAAATACAGATATATACATATACAGTCGTCGTTTACAGTTTTGATGAACTTGAGATGTAGATGTGAGTATGGAATTGCGGTATGTGTCAGTCTGTAGACATGCCTACATTAAACACACGTATATATGTATCGTATGTATATGCACAAGTCAACTGATGAATAATGGATGATTGGACAAGTTGATGTGGAGGGATGCTGCCAAAACAGATATATATCTGAACGACAAAATACTCGTTCCATTTATAATACATTGCAAATTAGATTAATGGGTGGTCGACACACACCAAAACAAAGTCATAGAATGAGCAATAGGAATAGAAAACAAAACATTTTGTCGAATAAATATAAGACTCAAGTATATGTATGTTTGTATGTTTGTATGTGTATGCTCTGACTCTGAATGTCTTTTATGTACCGAGTCGAGAATAAAACGAAATGTACCATCATGTCCAGGATTTTGCTATCTGGAAACGGGAAAGTATCTTGAAATTCAAGATAAATTCTCGCTCTAAATTCATATTTAATTCATTGAGAACCAGCTGAAATAATGTCAGCTCATACTTTGACTGGAAATGATTACGTCTTTCATCATTCATTCATAGATTCATACCTATACTGACTTCTGACTTGGGACTACGGACTCTCTTGACTCCTCACAGTAAATAGTAAATACTATGATACGACCTATTTATTTAAAGGTCACTCCAACGTTCATCTTTTTTTCTAGTCAAACTCAAAGCCAAGTGTAAGACAGACAAGAACAATTGGCAAATTTGCAAATCAAATTCCATGACTTTTTTACATGTCTTTTCAGACCTTCATATATATATATATATTTTTTTTTTGGAGCGGAAATTTATTATTATTTATCCAAATTTCATGCATAATTAAGTTAAGTAGGTCAGTTGCGCAAGCTAACTTGAATGAGTCAATTCTCATTCAATCCTAACAGATTTTTTAGAATGCCTCGAGTTTTTTCTTTCTTTAGTTGAACAGAATACATAATTCTTAAGACATTGGATTAGAATTAGAATTCCGAGAAATTTGACAAGGCAATACTCAATTTGGAATTCGTATGTAAAACTGTATAAGATACCACTACTAAAACTAAAACAAATGAGTTGGTTGCGGGGTGAAATTGGTGAACTCAAGTACTTGATTTCAAATTAGTTTCGTTGCGGAGTGGAATTCAAATTGTGAAATTAAATTCGAGAGATTAGAATTTAGAATGGAGGTTGGAGTTTGAAGAGGAAATGAATTCCGAGGAGTAGATTCAAGATATTTCCATTACCCATCATTGATGTGGCGTGGCCCACGATATTTAATATTTACCATTGAATATTTACATTGCTTTGTTCTTTGCTCTCTCCAAGAGCCGTGTCAACTGTGGTCTCGTCATTTTGTTCATGAACTCATTCCAGCCTTTGTTTGTTTCTCTCTTTCTCTCTCTCTCTATCTGTCTGTCTGGATCTGTCTATGTGACGACTACCTCCTGCATCATTTCGATTTGGTAAGCACAGCAAGGGTCTCTCAACATTGCAAATCTCCTCTCAAATCTGCCCTTTCCATTTTCCGTCTATATGTATTTACATAAGTACATACATCCAATATTCCACGCACAAACCCGTCAGTATACATACTTCAGTTCTGATTACAAATAACAAATATCAAATAGAAAACATGACAATACCAATTCCACAAAATCTTCAATCGCCAAAGTAGTTTGTACACAAAATAATAATAATAATACAATAAAAGCTATAAATACGAGCGGTTGAGTTCCCCACAGAGTACAAGTAAAAGTAAAAGTAAAAGTCTACTCACGACGAAATACAATTTGTACGCACTCTGCAGTCTACACAATCATAACATGTCTCCATATTATACACAATATAAACTCAAACTCACGTTCTCCACTCTTCCATTTGACTCGCTCGCATACTCATTCCTTCCTTCCCTCTCTCCTTCATTTATTTATCCTTCGACTATATCGTCAAACCAGACCGCAATTTCTAATGCTCATTTTCCATAGCCATACACAATTTCTAGCGCTGTACAAATCCGTAATCTGTCTCATCTCATTGCGATCATTTCTTACTTATTTGAGTCCTCCGTATATATTTGCACAATTTGAATAGTGAATAGGGAAAATTGAAAAAATAACATGGACGTTCTGAATCCTACAGTTTTAGTGTAGTTCCCAGCAGTATTATCCAAACTTAATAATATTGCTTTCAAAATTTTAGATCCCCAAGTCGTAAGAGTGACTGGAATAATGAGTTTTTGAAAGGCCATTATAATGAGCTTTTAGTTGTCTTTATATAGAGGCGGAAAATGGTTAATTGGGAAAATTAAAATTAAGCTGTTTACATACAGCATTGTTTCCCTCTTGCTCGCTTTCCTGTACTCAACTCAACTCTATCTCAGAGGATGAAACAATTTATCTTTATTTTCTCAGGAAATACTGTGAGTAGATGGGGATAAAATGGGGGTGTTTGAATGGAGAATGCGGTGGTCGTGGTGAGATATTCTATTTACATGATCATGATATGAAAGTGAAAAACGGAGCTTGGAGATGGAGATAAAAACCATATAAAAGGTATTTCATTTTACAATATATAAGACAATGCTAGAATAAATTTGTAACGTTTTTCCTCTTCCCTTTCCGAGATTCTATCTGTTATCTGTTATCTGTATCGTATATGCTGGAGTGGAAGGGAAAACAAAAGCAGATAAAAAAAATATGCTTTCATTCTCTGGTAGTTTTCATGTGCAGATCTGAAATATGAGTAAGTATGTGGATGGATATATAATATATATATTATGTAGATATCAGATATTAGATATGGAGTGTTCTGAGAGTTTGTGGCGTTACGAACCTTCAAGTATACAACAAGAAGAATTCCTTTCAACTTGCTTCAAATCTCCTTCACACACACATATAATTTACATTTTATGTATATTATATCAGTCATTCGAGGTACTGATACACACAGAGAAGGAGAGAAAGAGAGAACGAGCATGTGTGTCATTTAATGAGAACATAAAACGGTTTATCTTCAAAATACTCTCACAATTTCCCCCGAATAAACACACACTCACAGCTGCACAGATAAAAACTTGAGTAAACTTCAAACATTTCCCTTTCTCTCTCATCCCTTTCCTACATTTCCATGCATGGACTTGCTTTCATTTTCATTATTTGAGTTTTAATTATATTTCATATTTTACAAATTAAAAAGAGAAATGCTTGGAGCAGGGAAATTCTTTGATGTGTCCCTTCAACGTCAACGACGAGTAAAAAAAGGACCAAAGGTGAAGGATAAAAAGAAAAAGAACGGCTTCATTATCATGATATTTTAAACTAATTCTTCATCATGTTAGCTTTCACTGTACTCTCCAACCTACAACCAAAACAAATGTCTGATATCTTTGTCTTTGTTTGTTGTCCTGTCGTTAAAAAGATGAAAAGACATTTTGGATGGTAAAAAAAAGTAGAAAGTGAAAGGACAACTCGGCTGACTACAAATGATTCGATTTATTTATATACTTTCCAACTTTCTCTCTCATTTTCTCATCATCTTTTTTTGATTTTAAAAGTAAATATTTATCTGTAGAAATTCACTAATGTATTTACTTGTTATTCACCGTTCCATTCTATTTTTAGTTTGGAATCGGGGGACTCATTTTTTGAAATCATCTATATTTGCATTTGCATGTTCGGGGTGGTCCAGAGTGTCGAAATAAAATGAAAAACTATATCCATTTCTCTCTTGAATTCTAAGGAAATGAGATTCAAAATGGGATTTTTTGTACGAAAAGTTTCCTTTAGTGAGAACCTTCAATGAAGCTTTGAACTCTCCAAGTTAAGAGTGTGCGTCATAATCCTTTTAAATGATGATGTACCATAAAATATACATATAAAGAATATGTAATACAGACTGTGATGCACACAGTTTAGGCTTGAATGAAATGGAAATAAAGAAATCTATTTGGCACCGCGAATCGAGGTCATTTATTTTTTTCCTGTGTATAAAAAAGTGTCGAAAATTAAATCCAACTTCTTCTTTTTTTGTTGGATCACGCTCTTGCTCAGCTCAGTAGGAGATTTTTTTTATGTCAACTGCAAATTCAAAGTCACGCTGAGAAGTGAAAGCGGAGAGATCAAATTGTCGAATACAGTGGAAACTGAATGTCACGGGTTCTCTTTTGCTTATGTAATTGCATAACTGTCATTTAACACGTTAATAAAGTCAATTCAATTCAATTGTCTACATCTTAAGATTTAAACTCATCCGTACTTCTTTATTTGTTTTATTTTAACTATTTATTTCCAATATTCCTGTTCATCATGAAATGAAATTTGAGCTTGGCATCCTCCAGCAGTTCATTTGTTCTGTTAAATTAATTATGGCCCCCCTCGGCCCCCTTTTGATTACAAGTTCTAATTGATTTAAAGTTAAAGAAGACAAACCCTCACATAATTGACAGCTGTCAGGCCTATACGAGTTCAAAGTTTTCAATTCTCAAGGGTCCGGAAAGTTTTCCTTGTTCAAAATATGATCTTCAAAGTTAAAAAGTCTGAAAAGAAAATTAGAACATTTAGTTGATGCGAGAATAGGATGAGAATAATTGATTGAAAATATAGACATTTTGATCGTCAATTTGTATTTGTATTTTTTTTAATCATCTTTCCGATCTTTGTGATGTGATAGACCTTTGAACATTTGTATTTGTATCATCAACTTTGATAGAGTTCATACATTTTCAAGAAACTGAGCCTTTGAAGTTCCGGACTTGAAAGGTGGTCTACTTATTATTATTACGTTGCTTTCAAATTCAGTTTTCAATATGAAAAGTTGAGCATTCTTAAACAGTTGAAGAATACCTCGATCAGAGATACAAATAAAAAAGGAAAATCAAATCTGAAATCAAAGGAAATTCTCTTGACTATTAGATTAGATCGTCTATAAAAAAAATTATTAATAAATATGTATGTATTTTAAATTATAAGAGAGGAGAAAAGGAAGTGAATGTAAATACATACATAATAATACATACGCAATTGGAATTGGAATTGGAATTGGAATTCATCTCGATGCAGAACCTTTTCTTTTCTTTTCTTTTTTTTGCTTTCACTTTGACTGTCTGTTTGATGAATTTTGTGTGTTGGAAGGGACATGAGGACTATAAGGGAAATACATTAAAAGCCTTGAACAAGGACATAAGAATTCTCTTATCTATATAACTTCGACTTAGATTCTCTGTATTTTGACTCTCAAGCGATACACATGGACATGTCCTTTTTCATTTGATTCGCTCACGCTTTATTAGATTAATTGAATGTCGTGCGTAAAGAACGAAAGAAAAAAGAAGAAAGTACAACAAAAAAAACTGGGAAGGAATATAAAAAAAATGTGGACGTTTTGTGAACATGACGCACGAATGGGAATAACTAAAGAGAAATGTAAAGTAAAAGAAATTGTCAGAATAAAAGACATGTGTGTGTGTGAGTCAATATTTGAACTTGAACTGCCCAACATTTCCTTCACGTTTACTTTTATTCCCTTCAAACTTCGTACATACGGTTGGTTACGGTACAAATAACACTTAATGTTAGACGATTCAAATGGTAGTCTCATTTTTTATATGCCTTCGAGTATGTAAGTTGGAGCTGTCATGTACCAAAAAAATGGAAATTTAAAGAACATGAAAAATTTACACAGGGAAAGAAAAAACTAAAATAAAAAACTTTGTGCAGAAAAAGCTTGCCCGTGTGCAAAAATCTAAAAAAAAAAATTGTATGCAAAAAACGACGGAATACGAAAAATGTGATTTGGCAAAAGTTAGGCAAATAAGAGGAAAGGATAAATAATTATTACAATTAGTGTGGTTCCAGCTGGCTCGCCTAAAACAGACAGAGAATATGAATGTACATAAATTATCAGTTTATGCAGTGCTCTGCTGCTGGAGAAAAAAAAATTGGCGAATGAGAACAAACTCAATATGGAAAGCAGCAAGCAAAAGGAAAGGGGGAATTTCTCCAGTCTCAAGTGAACTTAACATTTTTGTCTTGTCTTTGGCACACAGAGTATTTTGTTTATTTATACAGTCAAGCGTAAAATCCAAATCGTCTTGAGCCAACAACGTTGGCCTTCATTCAAATTCACAAGTCCGTCCGAACTTTTGTTCGAGTAATAAAATATAAAATACACACAGTGATAAAATAAAAAAATTTCCCCCCATTTCCTAATTTCCCAATGTTTCTATCTCAATGTATTTATTTCTGTCCGATTTTTGAAACACGCTGGAAAAATGACGAGAGTCCATCTCTTTCTCTTTATCTTTATAGTTATGTCAACTATTTATAATTCAATACATCTGGAAATCAAAGGCAAATTAAATATACAAATGGAAGAAATCATGCAATTTGAAGACTGTGTTTCCAAAAAATCTCGAGATCTTTGGATAAAATCTCACAGCTCAAACGTCCTAACAAAATTGTATTCATTACATTCAAATTCAAAGTAAAATATTCATAATAAAATACAGCACGTGCGAGAACTAGTATTGGTTAAATTATCTGTGAAAATGAGAAGAGCTTCGGATTATCTTTCAAGTTTTACATAGTTGTGCGCTCAAATGTAAAATGTACAGATATATCTGTGTGTGTGTGTAAAAGGGAGAGAAATGTACGGATATATCTGTTTGAGAGGAAGTGGACCGTAGAATTGAAAGAGACAGAGAAAGAAAGAGAGAAAGTTTTCCATCGGGGGTCGAATACATATAAAACAGTATAAAATGAATGTAGCTAAATGGAATGACGTGTGGATCGTGATGATCATGACGTGTACAAATGGGAATGGGATATTATTTGTGAGTTTGTGAGTTTGTGAGTGAATGTGATGGGATGTGTTCGTTCCTTCAATTTCCCTATTCTTCCCTTCAAATTCAAATGTGAGTTGTGAAATACGGTGGCGGAGAGACAGGCAGAGAGAGATTCAGATTCGGATTTTACGATTCCGTGACCAAGACCGCAGTTTGAGCTACGATTCCAGCTACCGACTTTTGATCCGTCTGTGAAATGTCAAGTGATTCATGTTCAATGTTGAATGTCATAACTTGTAGGTATATTGGAGATGGTTCTGCATACATTGAACGGCATAGAGAGAGAGAGAAAGAGAGAGGGGCCTGAGCTTTTGTTTTTGTATACTTTTGGAAACTGCTTTGTACATATGGGCTGTGGTGAATGAAACTGGAGCAGGAAATCAATAGAGATTTTGTCTGACATGGTAATCACCCCAGCCATCATCTGATCTCATCCTGCCTGCCCGCCTGCCCGTCCATCGTCCATGTCTACTTAAGACCTTTGCATTACATGTACATTTCCATGTCATGTCATTCATGCCCAGGTTCTTGCTCTCACAATATTTTAACTCTCTCCATCCATATTAACAATGACAACGACTTTCCCCCCTATTTTATGCAAAAACTTGGAGCTGAACAAAAAATATCTTGTGCAAAAATACCATCAGCCCTCAAATAAAATATGGCTCAAAAACTATTTTCACTCCTTACACGTCGACTTTACTCGACTTTACTTCCTTAAAAAGATTCTCTCCGTCTCTAGAAATGAGTGAAAGTTCTAGCTACAACTTTAATCCCATTTCATAATCTTTCGTAGAGTTTCCACACAGTTTTTTAGGATTTTAATCGGCTAATTTTGTGGCAAAACTAAGAAGACTTCTTGAAAGGATTTCTGTACAGATATGAGAAAATTCGAATTCTTCATCAGATTTTTCCTTGGCGTTGGCTGAGTACGGAGAAAAAATGGGTGAAAGTTTTTTTTTTCTGTTTCTTAATATGAAGATGTGACAGAGTGAGAGAGGGAAAGAGAGAGAGAGTGTGTGTGTCAGTGGGATTGGTATTTTATTTTCATCAAGTTGATATGAGTTTGAAATGAAATGTATGTAATATGGAGTTGTCGTCTGTAGTCGTCTGTCGTCTGGTCTACAAGCAAGTCAACCAGAGGGGTGGAAGTCTGTTTTTCCGTGTGTGTATTTGAAGAATAGGATGTGATTGAAGTGTCGGAAACGCTTTGAGCCGAAAACGAGCCCAGAGATTTCCACAAAAGCCTCACTCATTTCTCTTATCTCTCTCTCTCTCTCTCTCTCTCTCTCTCTCTCTCTCTCTCTCTCTCTCCTTCAATTCCCATACACGTACGTACAAATAATCTGGAGCTCTACATCCAACTCCAAGCTCTCAACTCTAAATGAGTACCAACATCTTTTTCTTCTTCCTCCTCCTCGGTTCTGCTCCTTTGCTTCTCTCTCTCTCTTTTCTATGGGCAATTTCCAAGTGGAATAATCTCAATCCTTCAATACAATACGTAGAATATCCAACACATGTGTCCGTCCATCCCGACTGTCTGTCTGTCTGTCTGTCACTATCTGTAGATGGAACAAACAAAACAAAAAGCCTCCACTCCCACCAACTCAATCATCAAATGAATGAATTCCCTTGAATCTCGCATACACGTACATTTTGTGTATGGACACGCTTCCCAAACACACACACACACACACACTATATTGAGGAGGTATATGCAAAGGAATTCTCTCATCCCAAAAATCCATCCACATTGAATAAACCGAAACCACAATCTCCAATCTCCAAATGGTAAAAGCTTCCCCATGCTTTCGCTCGCTCTCTCTCTCTCTTCTGTCTCACTCTACTTTCCAAAATTACTTTCTTCCACATTTTATCCCCAGCATAATATACAATGTACACAACTAAAAACTAACCTCACACACATACAATATTCGAGTATATACAGGAATTTAAGCAATCTTTTTTATTGACCAAATCGTCTTCCCCATTTCCCGCATATCTTTCTCCAGAATCTGCAGATTTATTAGGTAAATTTACAGACGCACACACATTTCACAATTTGACAAATTCATTGAATGGCTCATCCAGCCCAGAAGAGAGACGCGACGCGACGAGACGAGAAGAGAATGTAAATATTCGACTCTTACTCGATGATCGTATAGTGGAGAAAGTAATGAGACAGGAAAAGACTCTGTTGGCAGCACGACGATGGAAATGGTGGTGGTGGACGAGGGAAATGATGCAAAATTGAGTACGTTTCTAATGCTGCTGTCAATGTTGGATATTTCAGGGGGAAGAGAAAATGACTCGTTCTGAGCTCTGTCAAATGAAGAAATCAGGATTTATATTCCATTCTCATTCAGGTCATTCATTCAAGCTCCTCATAATATTATTTTTCCCAAAATCACCCTATTACATTCAAAGTTCTAAACTATTTATGAATTGTGGGGGGGGTTTTTTTGGTATGAAAAATGAATCATTTGGTTTACACTGAATCAAAGTAGAAACTTCATGTGAATAAGAAATACGAAAAGTTGGCGTAGCTTTAGCATTAGCTTTATTTACAATCCTGTTCAAAATAGACTGAGCCGAAGTTTTATCGTTAATGAGTGGAAATGAGTGAGAGAGAGATGGAAGTAAAATAATGGAGGTTGTGGGCATACGCGAGAAGGAAATTAAGTGAGTTACTCTCTCACTCTCTCTCTCTCTCTCACTCTTGCTCCTGCTCTCATATGTGGGTGACTGTATATTGTTGAGGTTTCCGGGGTGGAACCGGAAGTCATTTGTCCAACTGGAGTATCACTCTTGGAGGTTTATTAGACCAAATCCTCCGTGGCAAGTCATTTTCACGAGTATTTCAAGAGAGAAAGGAAGAGAGCGAGAGAACATGGGAGAAAGTAGTCCAAGTGAAAGTTACAATGGGAATGAGCTAGAATCAGAGTTAGAGCTCGAGTCAAAATGAAAGTGAAAGGGGAAAAGCAAGTAAATCCGAGAGCCGAAAGCCAAGTTAAAGTACAGGAAAGGAAGGAAGGAAAGTAATGGCACACAAAGTAGGTATATCAAATCAACTCAATCTCCTTTTATCACTAGTTGTAGTCTGTCTCTCGGTCTTCAAAAAACCTTCACATTTCTTTCGCTTGCTCTCCTTTTCTTCAACTGTGTTTTACCTGGTATAGAAAGCTAAAGAGGAGGATGAGTGGAGTGAAAGGAAACGAAGGAAATGCACGTGATATTTTTTTAGGGTAGGAACATACAGATATAACAGATATACACCTACATTTCGGATGGGATCACGAAAATCTGTGAATGTGAAAGCGAATGTGAATGTGAACGTGAATTGGGTGCATCGTATCGGTCGGTCATGGAGTACACCCACATTTTGTATTTTGTATTTTTATATTTTTACATTTATCTTGTGTCTACTACATATTTTATCACCCGTATTTTGAACAATTTGTTCTGGTTCTAATGCCGGCGGTTTGAATAAAGAAAAAGTAGCTTTAATTCAATGGTGACTTACTTCCAATTCCAGGAGCAACTTTCACTCAAGATAGTCAAGTCAAGGTTGTCAAAGCACAAGAACAAGAACTCGAAGGAATAGGAATATGAATGGAGCCAAAGAGAGAAAAGGAGAAATGTATGTGTGTAGAAATAAGAGAGAAAGAGAGAGAAAGAGAGAGAAAGAAGCAAGAGAAAGTAGGAAGTGAGTTGTTGGTTGGAGCCTCCGCAGCTTCACTTTACTTTCAACCTTACCTTTCCTATCGATCTTTTTTCTACTTTCTCTATGCTCTCTCTCTCTTTCTCTCTCTCTCGTTCTCCCTCTGTTTCTCTTTGAGCTCCTCTTTCTCTCTTCTCCATTCGTACTTGAACTGGTATTTCTATTTCCATTTGTACATGTACATAGATGTATATACATCTGTGTTCTACTTACTTGATTCACTTTTGTATCTCTGTCTCTCAATTCTTCTTTTATTTATTCCTCCACATATTTCACCTGTACTTCACTCCATTCCTTCTTCGTTTACATGGCACTCATCATCCTCGTCCATACAAAATACAAAAACACTGCACTCTTTCATAATTTCCCTTAGAAATGAAACAAATTGAATAACTGTATTCCTACAATTCCATTCTCTTTTGTACAACATTTTTTTGCCAGACCATACAGGAAATCTTTATGCATTTTTTTATTCACAGTGGAAACTGGGTTATGATAAAAATTCTATAGTTTATTGTGGGAAATTTAGTGGGAGGGATGTTAAAGTGTTGACTGCCTACTTTGTACTTTATACTTTGTACATGGTATGATAAAAGGATGATGAGATAAATGGTGTGTGGGAATTGTGGAGGTTCGGTGAAGTGTCTTTTATGTGTGTTCATTTTGGACACAATTCCCTCCCTTTACATTTACATTCATTTTGGGTATTTATTTTGTAGTCTGTGGAGCATTATGGGCTCCAAACACACACACACACACACATGGAGAGAGTACAAGAAAAGAAAGACGACGGAGCTCGACCTCAGGCTGTATGAAGAGGAAAAGGATGAAAGTATGAAGGAACAGGGAAAAAAGGCTAAAGCCATCTGTTCCCACCGCTTTTATTTCCACCTAGAAAATCTAGAGAGAGAGAAAGAGAAAGAGAGGGAAAATAAGACTCCGACTTTCTCTTTCAAACCGGCACAATTTTCCCCACACGTAGTCACATTAAGGCCAATCTTTTCTTTACGCAATCGCTCATTTGCTGAATACAAATTGCCAACTTTCCCCTCCGGCTTCAGCATCATCAACTCTCCAACCCCAACTGCACAGCTCAGCACCCATCCCAATACCAACTTGATTCGAGCTCTCAAATTGTTTCATTAGAAATTAGAATTCCGGTACATAAATATTTTCTGGGAAATTTCTTTCATTTCATCAGAGAGAGAGAAAGAGAAAGGGAAAGGGAAAGAGAATATCCTGGAATGCTGTTTTCACAGACGTGCATATAAAGATTGGAGTGGTGAAAGCAAAAATAGGGAGAAAGCGAGATGGAGAGAGAGAAAGAGAGCGAGAGTTGAAGTAAATTAAAAGTGTAGACCAACCAAAACGTTCATATAATCTCTCGTTTGCTCGCCCAACACTCTATCTGTATTTCATTTGACTATGTGGATACTAAAAGGGGTCGTATACTACTTTCTAGATTAAAAGATATTTGAGTTTTGGCCACTTTAGCGCCGACGGCGTTTCTCGATGATTTTGTAATTTAAAAAATCACAAGAAAGAAATCATCATACATTTTGTTTGAATTTAATTAAACTTTGTAAATTAATTAAAAAGATTTTTTATAGACTTCTAACTTTTTTTATAAAATAGCCCATGTGTTTCTACATATTAATATGCAAAAAAGGGGAAAGTAGTATACGGCCCCTTGTAGTATCCACATATTCATTTCATTTCATGTCTCGCTTTGCTCTCTTTCTATCTCTATACTTGAAACAACTTGAGTTGAGAGCTCGCATAACGTTGTTCATTTTCACTTTTACCACCATCGACAATCCACCTTCAGGCTCTTTTCTTTACATTCTCTATGAAAGATTTTCAACACACTGAACATTTCTTCTACAGCCTTTTCACCCAAAATCTTTCTCTCTTTCTCTTCCGTTCTTCTTTAATAATTCACTTCATATTATCGCCAGATGCGCCCGGGATTTTTCATACATAAAATCGTACGGTCATTCGCAGCTCGTATACAAATTTTTATCGTTCCTTAATAGAGTTGAAATTTTCCTCTTCTTTATTACTTTCCAAGAAATTGCAAGGAATCATATAAGTACACAGACTAACAAAAAAACGTCCACTATAATTTACAATTTCTTTAAACATCTTAATTATAATGCTATTACAATTCAATGATAATTATTATCTATGGAATATCAATCCCGCATTCCAAACTTTGACAATTTGTAGTGCTTGTCTGATCGTATTGGACAAGATAAGAGGAAAATGATTTTTTTTTGACAGTGGGAAAAATGGTGAGGAGAGAAAGTGACAAAAAATGGTAAATGATGATGCTGGAGGGGAAATGGGATAATTGGAAGGAAACATGAGCGGGCTAATCGTACAACTGCGCTCTGACGACTCTCCTCAAGAATAAAAATAAAACCAACTTGTTTGTCTGTTTTTTTTGTGTGGTGTGTGGAATTGGATAGTCTGAATTTCGGAATGGATCCCAAGACGGTGTGGAATCTCTCTCCAGCAGCAACAGACAAAGCAACAAGAATTACACATTGAGCTTTTTCTCGTTGGAGGAGAAAAGGAGAAAGTCACGGCGGAGTAACAACATGGAGGACAAGAGTCAGAGTACGAACACAAAAAACAAGTGGAACAACCAACCAACACTTTTTTCGAATAGAGCCCCCCCAAACATTAAACTCCCATCACTAAAATCTCTGAATACAGATATACCCAACTTGTAACATTCCCCCATTTTTCTTATATATACATTTACAGATTTCTATGGAATACTTTCTCCCTTTTTTTCCTCCTTTTTTTCTGTCCTTTACATCTTGTTTGGATTCCAACAATCACCAAAACCAAAAACGGTTCAAGCTAGCCTAAACTATAAAAGAAATTGGGAATAAATATCGTGTATAGGCCAGAGACGACTATATGCACGAAATATTCAATGTAAATCCAACACGGACCATTCTGCGCCCCCTCACACTAAACAAACCCTAAACCTAAAAGAAACGCTAAAAAAAACATAGAATAAAATAAAACTTGAAACGGGGGGTGGGGGGGAGGGGTAGAGAAAAGAAAAGGAATCTGATCGTTTTCTCAACTGGACTGAAATTGCAAATGGTAAATGGTATGGAATAAATAAGGAATATCCTTTCTTCTTCTTTTTCCTATGCATTCTGTATTCCATGGTATAACCACTTTTTCACACCTTTTTCTACCTGACTCGGGAGTCGGAACATTTTGCTCTTTCTTTCTTTGTTATTTGTTTTTCGAGATTTCGGATTGGATATTTGTACAAGGTTTTTTCCTTCTTCAAGGTGACGACGTTAGCAGTGGAGCATTTTTGTACAGGGTGATGAGATAAGAGATATTCCAGGGGAAATGTGTGTGTGGGATTCTTATCATTTTGTACAATATGTATCGTAGTACAACAGTACAATTACAGAGAGATATTCTGTTGAGGTATTTTGTGGGTTACGAGGAAAATAGATGATGCATATGTACATATCTATGTAGTAATGCATGTACATATAATATATATGTATAGAGTATAGACGATACATATTACGTATCGTCTATACTCTATACATCCATATGTATTCGTGCATGTGCTCAAGTGGGTGATGAGAGGTGAGCGGATGTTGATAGAGCATGTTTCCCAACATTTAGCTACCATTTCAGAAGTCTATTGATATTGATTTACTTGGTCGTGTGAGTGTGTGTGTGTAGTATGTACTACATATAAGTAGTATTCCCTCTCTTTGATATAGCGAACCTCCTTCCTCTTGGACTTAATATTACGTGTTCCTCGCATGTTTCTTGAAGAGTCTTTACAAGTGTCACAGTGGAACAACTCGAAGCAAGTCTAACAAGGGTCTACATAATTATCTACATTCCGTCTGACAGTTTCATCATTTCCATATACTATTTTACTATTTACTATTTAACTTGGCCATTCCATCATATTCATATTCATGTTCATATTCATTCCCATTCTCATTCTCATTCTGAGGTCATTAAAACCTTCTTGTTGTTCAAGTCTTATTACAAATGTGCATGTATCAACTCCAACATTCTCCTTTCCCAAACACACACGTTATTTCTTTCGACAAACATTTTGAAACGAATAAATACAATTAGGCGACAAATATATTATTACAATATTACTTATTAATTCTTTGTATATATATATAAGTATACAATATTGTATGTACAATGAAAATTCCCCTTTTTTATAGCCTCTTGTTATCAGGTAAATATTCTAAATATCTGTATGTATCAGTTGGAAAGATAGAAAATTATGATCATTTTGTAAAATTTTTCAAAGTACAATTTTCTCTAACACATCTTGAATAGTTTTACAAGAAGGAAACCAAAAGTGAGGATTGAGTATGAAACATGTAATGATAATTTTATGGACTTTTGACTTCCTGATTATTTGTCCATTTATCATGTAGGGGAACTCCAATAAAAATTCTAGTTGGAAATCACAAGGGCGATGAAGAAAGTGTCTAACGATAAGGCAGTGTATGTGTTATTGTTATTATACCTACATATGAATGAGGAATAATGTCTGAGGAATAATGTTTCCTATGATGGCGATGATGATGATGATGATAATAAATAATAATAATAATATGTGGTCTTGACGTTTGCCACTTGAGCTCATGTGCTTTCTCGTATACAGATAGATATGTATAATTGTATAAGTACGATCGAGTATTTAGTATGTAGGATACGTGGATACACAGTTGCTCCGTTATTATAATTACGATCGATCGATCAACACAAATCTTGTATGAATAATTCATATCGACATGGACATGTGTGCGTGTATTTGTACGAGTGTATGAGTTTGTCTCATTAACAAAAGAGAAAATCCACTATCTTTATACAATACCAAAAAAACTCGTGCTTTCTCTCCTTTCGCTTGTTCGCCTTTTCCACGTTCTTACTCCATTAGTTTCCTCATCAATCTCGATCCAATAATATTTTCTACTATTCTCTCTTATTACTTTGAAACTAAAGGGAAAACTTTTAATTTACTTGATATTTAATATTCGTCAGATTCATGCATACAGATTTCTTGTGGAGTCCATATAAAAATAATGTGCAAGTGAAAGAATGTCAATAATCATCAAACGGAAATTAGTGTAATAATACAAATAGTAAAGTTATGATCAGTAGCAGAATGCAGAATGCAGAAGCAGAGCAGTTCAGATACTTACAAATACATGAATCAAGGCGTAATTGAATATTTGATAGTCTCTCCAACCCAACATGTTGCAACAGCTTCAGCTCCCCCAGTAAATGCACACTCAAGTAAAATACAATATAAAAAGTTGTTTGGTATCCTTTATTTAAAAGCTAAACGTTGGTTTGGTAATTATTTCTGCTGGGGGTCTCTTGTCTCTTTAGTCTAAAAAAAAGTATTGTTTAAGGAATATTTTGCCAACTATAGAAAATGTGTTTGTTTGTGAACTATTTAACTTGGCTGTCTAAACTCTCCTTGTTCGTTCAAACTTTGATGAGATGAGAAAATTCAATCATTTTGGATGGACAGACCGCAGACGATACAATAGGCAGGCAGGCAGGCAGGCAGGCAATGGGGAGAAAGTTGAAATTGAATTTGTTTGTGAGTTTAGAGGGATTTGAAAATCCTTTACAAATGAATATCCGCATGAGGATGAGGAAATAACTGAAAAGGGAAGAACTCATCTCATATACGTGTATATGAATTCTCCGCATCTGTATCTGTAAAATGGAAAGGTGTAATTACAACGAGGAATTCTCCCTTCCCATCTCACATTTCCTGTTTTTCCGTTTTTCTCTCTCTCGCCCGAGAAATGGTGTTAAAATATGCATCTCTAATGGAATTCTACACCAACTTCTATCAAATCCCCTCATTTTATACGCATCACTAAATTTTCTAGTCCTTATAATTACAACAAATTTCACATGTTGAAAATCTAAACATGGAAATTAGAACAATGAAATAAAATGCAGTGAAAATGAAACACAAAATTCTAATCAACTATTTAGTTGAGTTACATCTTCCCTGTTTGCCTTTAGTACACGAAAGGAACTGTGAGATGACTGTATGGAAATTTCCATAGAGAATCAAGAACAGTTGATTAATTGAAAAGGGGATTATCGATCGGTTAGTTACTGTCGTATTCAAATCCAAAGTCAACCGTGTAATGAAATATCTGTAATAAAATACTGTGAAAAATTAGGGAATAAGGTTTACTCAGTCGTTTCGTTTCTTCTGTTTGCTCATCGTACGGGGAAATATAATTTCAATATCATCCACGTTTACTTTACCAAAAAAGAATAGGACTGATAATTAGAAGTGGAAATCATCGCAACTTTTGACAGTCAAGTCGTATATATCTTATTTCTGACTACTTTTCAAAATTACAGTCGATGAGGGAAGTAAAATTATTAAAATGTAGTAGAAACACAAATTAAACTGGGGAAAGTGAAGGCAAAACATTAAACATGGGATCTGGTTGGAGAGAATGAAAGTGTGTGTGTGTGTGTGTGTGTGAAGACTGATGACAATGAATACGTCATGGAAGTAATATAATAATGAGCCAAGTTCGAGAGCAGACAGTTAATTTTCCAGATGAGAGACCCAAAATTTAATTACATCCTCTCTTCCTTCTTCAGTTTCTTGTAGTCTCTTACTGAAATTATATATATATATATGTATTTGGATACAACGAACACAGGGAGACTGTTTCTATTTTCCATATGGACCAAACAAACAGAGCCCAAACAAGACGTGTCACATTTACTTTGACAGACTTGAAGTAGATCTAAAATATACTGTGGTAGAATGTAGAACATCCACTCGAACAAAATGTTCCACAAACTGCTTCATAAATTTCTCTTTGAGAGAGCAAGAAGCAAGAGAGAGAATGAGAACGAGAGACTTTCACAAGAAAAAAACAACCTCGAACGACAACAAGGAGAGCGAGAGCAAATGAAATATGAGCGAGATCATCAACCAATATGTCACTGCTTTATCTTTCTTCCTTATGCATCTTCTCCTCTTTTTCTTCTTCTTCATTCCCCCTTCTCCTCTCACTTTTTATCTCTGACAAATTTCTTGAAAAAAATTCAATCTATCAACCGCTCTTATAATGTATTTTCCCCCACAAATAACCGACACCTTTTCTCTCTTTTATACAGAATTTGGGCTAACCTTTAATTTTCATGACAATTTCATTCAACATTAATCCACACATCGTAAAAGCAATAATTATAAAACGAATTCTTACCTTTTTCCTGCTTTTCTAGCGGAACTTTACATGTACACAAACGGATTGAAACACTGTCAGTCGCTGATATTCCATTTTAACGTAAGTTGCACAAGAGTTTCAAAATCTATACCTTTAGATAATAATATATATCTGTATATATCGGAGAATCCACACTTTTGCTCTAGTTTTGTCTTTTGTTCACTGTAAATTCCAAAATTCGAATGTAAAACGAGATAAAACTTGTGTCTTTGTCGTTTGTCACATCATTTCACATCGTTTTCAGCCTTCCTTTGGAAAAAACCGGAATTTGAAAAATGTTCAATGAATATTTAGTGAATGGGTGGATAGAAAATATTGGTAATTGGTGGTAGTAATGGGATTTGATAAATTGAGACTTGGAGAAATGAAGTGGGATGTGAATGTGAATGTGTGTGTGGTCTGTCTGTCTTTCTGTCTCTCTCTGTCTCTGTCTCTGTCTCTGTGTGAGTGTGGTATGGCCAAGAGAATATAAAAAAACACCTGTTTCCCGGCATAGGGTCGGAAGTCAACTACATTCAGATTGAGCTTTTTGGACTGGGAGTGCTTTTGCTTGCTCACACTGGAACCTGGAACTGCTCTCGAGTGTCTCGGATGGTGGATGGATGAATGTTCTCTATTTCTCTATTCCTGGATATGGTTGCTCTGTGTAGACAACGACGATTCCTTCTATATACCCACAACTCTGATGGTATATGGAAATGGAAAGTCGCTCGGAGCAGAAGCCGAAACTGGAGAAACCCGTTCGTAGCACTAGCAACAGCCACACACTCGCAGACACACGTCCACATTACACTACATTTCACATTACATTACAGGAATACGTTTCATTTGAATTTGTCAAAAATAACAGACCTTCTGAGAGAAAATACATTTCATTATTTTCATTACAAAAAGGACCAACTTTTTAGTTGACTTTGGTAATGTACGTTTATCTACTTTACTTTTCACTTTCAATTTAATAATGTTTTGATTTTGATTCTCAAATTCTCTATATTAAAAAAAAATGACTGGTTCAAAGCAAAGCTCCCAATTTTCACCACGCAATGAATCTGATCCGTGCAGTTTTTCATTGAATTCTGTGGGAAAGGCTCATTTGTTATGTCATAAACGTTTGAATGGCCACGAAAATAAGTCCCAAAAATTAGGAATATCCGAATTCAAAAGTAGAATTATATGTAGGTATAATTTAATTCTGTTCCAATTAATTTATCGCATTACGAGGTCATTTATTTACACACGTAAATAGTTTATCTGTACATACATATTATTATACCATACATACGTACTCTCGTCCACTTATTCGTTGTGACTGTTTTATCAAGTTTATATATAGTGAAGAAAGTTGAAAGTTAAAAGTCGGGGGATGGTCGGCAGTGTCGGCAATAGAGAACAAGAGAGTGAGTGAGAGAGATAACGTTCGTTTAAATGGAGGAGACATGGAAAGCGAGACGGGGCTACAAATATGGTCTCTCTCTCTCTCTCTCTCTCTGTGGTATTACAAAAAGTAAATGATTCCATTCTCCAGATGCAACTTGAGCCAGCTCATGTCCTGTGTTCACAAAAAGTCTCTCTCTATTTATATACTTCTCTTTCTCTCTCTCTCGCTTTCCCTTATTCCCTGCATGCAGATCGTCTCTCAATGAATTTATGAGCCCCAAAGGAGATGATTTGAATTCTCCACTACAAACAACTTGTTTTCCCTTGGAAAATGCCGTTTTTAGATTTTTTTTTTTTTCCTCTACGTTTTTAGCATGCATATATATATATTATACACTCAGCAATTTTGTGTTTTCTCATTCCCTAAACTAGAACAACAACTTTGATGGCTATATCGGCCTCGATTATATTTCATTTTCAAAACTACTCCATTATTTTTTCTGTGAGTACATTGACCTTGTTCATACGAAAGCAAATATAGCAAACAAATTTTCCTTGTTTTAAAATTTTAAGAAAAGGCAGCAAATTGAAAATTTTATACCTATGCACAGTTGAAAAGGTAAAAAATTACAGGCCGTGAGACAAGAAAATCCTAGCGAAATGAAGAATATGAGTAAGTACCCGATTTCACCGGGAAGAAAAATTTGTAAGAAAGACAAGCATTTGCATATCGGCAGATATTTTTGGCATATGTGATTTGACTTGATGTACAAGATTTCTCATGTATTTATATAACGGGAATAGAAAAAACCCAAAGAAATTGAGAAGATTTTGAATTTCATATACGACTCATCAAAAAACGACATGCCTACTTGATTTTCTAATCTCATTGCACGTTTTTTTTTATTACGACGGGAATTTCCATTCCATCTCATCATCTGTATTTATATCATTCGGGAAATTTCCTCTCTAGATTGATTTTCTCGACTCCTACTCGTCTGCTGAGATTCAATTCAAATTGGAGAGGAAACTCTTTTCTGCCTTGATAAAGTTGTGGAAGAGGATGAAATTGAAAATTGTAAAGCTGAGTCAACTGTAAGATTTTGAACGGCGTTCCTTTAAGAAAAAATGTAGATCGACGAGACACGACTACAAATTATATTTACGGGTATAAGTATGTACTTTCATTTCCTTACAAATTCCTTCCTTATTCAGAAATGTTAACGGTATACTTATAGATACGATATATCGAGTAATTATTATATTCAATTGAAAGATTTACACTTTATAATGAGAACTTTTTTTATATATCACGGATATAAGTATGCAGAGTGTATTGAAATTTGAAAGTATATATATATGAACTTTATACTCAGAAATAAATTATCTGAAAATATAAAACTCTTTCTTCTCGTAAAAATCCCATTAACAATAAGTTTGAAAAAATGGAAGGAGATTTCAGTCGCACAAAGTTAAAATGTTGAAAAGTATAGAAACAGAAAAGTACAATATGGAGTGGAAAAGTAAATTATTTCCTTTATGGGAAAATATTCAACTTTAAAGTGAGCAAAAGGATTTAAAACTATATATTAAAGAGGAGGAAGGTAAAAAAAATATTAATTCTCTTTTCAGAAAGAGAAAACGATGAAGGGAAAGAAGAAGAAGACAATGAAGATTTGGATTTGCTATTTGCATTTCTACATTTTGTGGTTTTTATTTCGGTTGACTTAAAAGTGATGAGTCTCTGTGTCAATAGTAATGTACCCGACATAGCATGTAGGTATATGAATGTGTTCTACTTTCTGTGATGAGTGTGACACACAAAGAATCTGTTCTCTGTGTGGAATTGATAAGAAATGAGAGAGGATGCAAGTTAATACAATACTAAATACAATCACTGAGTGCCTTCTTGAATACATGTCAGAAAACTTGAAAGGAACTCTTTTTGTACTCATTCCCCATATGAACATATGTAACTTTCTTTCATTTTCCGCGAAAAAGTCGAGATATAGAAACTCCGTGAAGAAAAAAAAACTGTGAAAAAGGGATAACACTGACAGATAAAACTCAAAAAAAGAATCCGATTTTTTTTAGTCTACAGAAATCGACTGTATCTCTGTAGACTCTAGAAAGGTACATATTTTACACTGTATCTTATTTCACTTCTTCTTTGCCATCAAAGGAAAACGAGAAAGAAAAAAAAGTATACAAAAGAAAAATATGTACATATTTTGGGGGAAAAAAATCTTGAAACTTCAACTCCTTCCTTTTCTTATGTTTGAATGTAAAGAATTCGAGGTGAGAGAATTGAATGAGAAAGACATCAAATGACCTTTCAGTTTTTTCCCTACATCTTCATCTTCCCAAACGATAAATCTTATTTTTTCTGTTATATGAATTATTACTTTGTCTTTCCTACAGTTTGAGCTGCTTTGACATTGTTATACATAAATTACGTATCTTGCAGTACTTATGTATCAATATATGTGTGTACGAAACTGACTGAATCTGTAATTATTCCATACCTGGATTTGAAGTCGAAAAATGGAAAAATGCCAAGTCCTACCTTGAGCACAACCACCCCCCACCCCCATCCCCCAATCTCCGTTCACATATGTATGACGACGATAATGATAATAAATTAAAAGAGCGTGTAAAACAGAGATTATTCGCCAGTCAAGTCAAAAATCAAAAGGCTTGGAAGTGTCTGAGAAAGGAAAGGAAAGAGTTCATGGGAGATGGAGAAAGTAGATTTTGCATACACATATAAAGTCAGTTGTAATGCCATGTCATTAGTTTGTGAATCCTTGACAGTATAATCCACGTGAGAGCGTGTAGTAAAGCTAAGATTTAGATGAACGTGAGTGATTAACCCTGTGACATTTATCAGAATAGAATTTGCAGAATATCTTTCCCCGTGGGATTAGATAATAAAATAGAATTTATTCAACTTTTGATTTCAATACTACATACGTACTTACATACGTACTTACTACAAATCAAATTCGCGTCGCGTCAAATTCGCGTTCATTTCTTACCTTTTTTCAAAAGTGGAACTCAAAATTTTGCATACACGCACATATTTTTGTCATTCATACTCTTGCTTTGTAAGTACTTAATCGTCTGTCTCACAATTTGATAATGAACAGTGCCTCAAAGAATTCTACACTTCTCAGTCGTCAAACTCCCCTTCACCTAGGATAATGTCGCCCGTAGTTTGTTCTTCCACTTCGGAATCGTCAGTGTCGGGCCCGGTACTCGCTTCATTACTGTTGTCCATAGTGGTCGTATCATCTGCTGGTCTAAGAGTTGTAGCAGTGGAAGTACTTGATGTGGTGCTAGTTGTGGGCTGTGTTTTAGTTAATCGCATGGTAGAAGTTTTAGAATTCACGTTTTCCGTAGTTGATGGGCTTGTAAATGGTGGACCAAAGAATGGGAATATTGGAAATTCGATTGGAACTGAAATCTCAGTCAAAAGATGGATAAAAAGTAAATTTCATGGAATTATTGGTTATTATTTGTACCCCTCTACTCACAATAAATATTGGATTTATATGTCTAGAATCGTATCTGTAGTACAGATTCTGTACTTACGATTTACACTGCTCCAATTCCAAAAGAATCTAGAAGATTTCCCTGAGGATTCCTCATTCTCATCACGGGTTGGTCGTATGCGTGCGTTAATCACTGTCGAGTCATCATCAGTGATTTCCAATGAAGTCATCACGGGGCTTTCAAAGGACTTCCCAATCACAGTAGTTAGTATGAAAATTGTGTAGTAAGGATAAGCGTTCATGATTTTTTTCACAGTGGTCCAAAATCGATCCTACTCTATTTAAATTGGAAGCACTGCACACGAACGAGAAGTATTTTTTGACTAATTCCAGTCTGGAAGTAGGCTAAATGTTTTATAAAAGTCCATGATGGATAGATTTGTGATGTAAGAAATAGTGGGATTCACAGTCGTAAATCGTTTACGACTATTTTATCTTTTCAACTGATTGCAATCAAATCATGGATTTTACCTTTTCACTTTCACATAACAATGCAAATACAAAGTCGAAATTTTAAAGTATTCTGACAAGCACTGCTCCATTATTCAGTCACATGTGGATATTGCGTTATTTGAATTAAATGCTTCATTCTAACGATACGTATGTGTTTTGTTACTGTTCTGCTAGCAGATTCGCCCTTGAGAAATGTAAAAAATCTGCTGAAAATTTTTAAAAGGGTAAAAAAAGAGTCTACGAATTATGAAGTCTTTATGCATGATAACAAAGTTCCTGGTTTTTATAGCCTGCTAGACGCATAAATAAGATTTACATCCTTTTCAAATTGTCAAAGTATAATCTGCATTTATATTATGTTCAATGAATTAGAAATTAAAATCATCATGGAAAAATCTGTCTAGCTCAACCTAAATGCAATTTTGTCTAAAAATGCATTGTAATTTATGTAGGTATAAAATGGAAAAATGAAGATGCAAGTTTTCACAGTCATTTGCTTAAAATTTGGTAGAAGGAAGAATGATTTTTGCAGAACAAAGCTTTAAGTTATTTAAATTGTAATTTGTTCAATTTTTTATTGATATTCGATGACACATTTTTGTTTTGTCATTTAGTACATATCTACGAATCCACAACGATGCCATAAAATATTTGTACTTGTAACAAGTTTAATAGAGAAACACGCCATAATCTCGACACAAAAAACTATAATAATTAATAATATAATTAAATATAGTATATTGAATATATTCT
Organism: Gisinianus flammeolus; assembly: GCA_034699125.1. NCBI lineage: Eukaryota > Metazoa > Arthropoda > Collembola > Symphypleona > Katiannidae > Gisinianus > Gisinianus flammeolus. Next base: position 57,593 of record JAIUND010000639.1, read on the forward strand.
ATATTTTCTAGATAATAAATCGTTTACACATTTCCGTACATTTAGTTAGTTGCTTCGAAGTTTGGATTTCAGCCAGTGAAGTTAATATCAAGATTAAAATGAAAGTAAAACTACTTTTGAGATGGGTATATATATTTGGTTTGGTATGACTACATGTATGGTTACACTGTAACGTAGAAATTCGAATGTCATGTGTAATATAACTCTGTAAATAGTGTCTATGAACCCTTTTATTGACTACACTATTTCAACAAAATTAACACGTCTTCTTCTGCGACCGTCTCACCTACATTAATAAAAACTTTGTCCACAACACCATCTGCTCCAATCACAAGTTTATTCTGCATCTTCATAGCCTCTGTGGAACAGACAAGAATTTCCCCCATTTCATATTAAAAGTTTCACACACTCTCACCTATTTTTACGACTCCTCTAGGAATTTCAAAACCATTTAAAAACTTATCTCACTCACCTATAATGCATACTTCTTGGCCCTTGATAACTTTGTCCCCAACTTTCACAGATAAACCCCGAACTACACCCGGCATTGGACTCAGTAACTCTTTCACGGAATCGCTCTAATAAACATAAAAAAAGAATAAAAAAAAGAAAGTTTTTACCCATTATATAATATAATGATAAAAAAAGGAATCAAGTTAAAGTATATTTATCACATTATGCAATTAAATACAATATTCCTAGACGAAGATCTGCATATTACTCTAATTAAGGTCATGTAAAGTTTATATAAAAAAACTTACCAATTTTGGAGCTGGCATAAAATGTAACAAGCTATGAGCGTACGGTGAGTAAAGTTTGAATTCGTAAGAAGAACCTTGAAATCCAATTTTCCAAACGGGACTCTGACCACGACCATGAATTTGGAGAATGGATTGCTCCTTCTCAAAATTTATTCTGACTGTTTGTTTTGCCATGTCCCATCTGGGTATTGTAATTTTTCGGTCGTTGATCGTAACCTATGCAAAAAAACAAAGCATGAATAATTTTAGGATTTCATTAAAATGTAAAACGGAATGTAAGGAGTAATATACAACATCAAAATATAAGTAGGCAATTTGGAAAACAGAGAATATATAATGTAGACAAATATGTAAAGGGGAAAACTATGACAAAGTCTTACTAGAAAACCTTGACATGCAAGCTCGACATTGGCAAGTGCGGACTTTTCCCCATGGGCCACGACAAAGTCCCATTTACTTAATTTCTGCTTTAAGCGTAAAGTTCGGCAAGCCTCTAGGACGGCAGCAAAGGCTTGTAATCTCTCAAAATGTGTATCAGATAACTGAGGTATAGAGAATCCATTTGGATAGACTCTCGACAGGTACGACGTATCTGTATCACCAGCTACAAAAGATGCCTACAGAAAAAGTAAAAACAAACATAATAATATTAAAATAATAAAAATAATTGTTCAAAAACCATGTCTATGAAATATACATATAAGCAACAATATTAGCTTTCAGCAATTTGAAAAAATGAGGTATCAAAAGTGAACCAAATTTCTACAATACTTAATTATGATGGAAAAAGACCAAAAATGACAATTATTTTGACTTTGAATCTGTAGGCCCTGCGCAGGCGCACTTTGAATTTTTTAAAGGGCCTTCACGATTTCCCCTAGATCTCAAGTACCCATGCTCGGATTTTGATAAAATTTGGACAGGCAGCTTCCTAAGAAGTATATCTAGACACCTTGTTTGAATTTTGACGATATCTCAAAAACTGTGACCTCTGGAGGGGGGTCAAAAATGACATTTTTTCTGAAAAAATCGACATTTTTCGTTTGGAGTCAAATTGTGATAATGAAGATGTTATGTGATAACGAAGATGTAAAACAGCTTCAGAAACAATAATCCGTTGGAATTTTTCAACTTGTACTACCGGAAACGGAAATTGACCCCAAAAAACCGAATTTTTATGATACATTTTTTCACGGGTCAAAATAATTGTCATTTTTGGTCTTTTTCCATCATAATTAAGTATTGTAGAAAGTTTGGTTCACTTTTGATACCTCATTTTTTCAAATTGCT
>JAIUND010000640.1:0-59632 GCA_034699125.1 Gisinianus flammeolus
AAACAGCCGGAAATATTCAAGGCGCTATAACTCTAAAACTAGGTATACGTAAATTGCCCCTTTTCTTACGGTCCGCTATATCCAAATATAACTAATTTGTATGCCATAAGCGATAGCCAAGATAAGTACACAATGTGCTTGCTATGTGCAGCTAATTTTATAATCAATTTGCATTTAATGGTTATTTTTCATATAAATACATGTTTGTTGAAAGATACAAGACTTGTACAAAAAAGATCTCTTGAAAATTAGTCGTCTGTTGTTCTTGGAAGTTTGTTTTTTGTATATGTGTAAATGATTTTCAACTATCGAATTGACAATGTACATGTGCATCATGCAACTTGCATGATGCAAGAACGTTTTTTAATGCATCAAATTGATTCTTTTTTATTAAATACCCGCATAAAATATTCATGTAGTAAAAAACGGAAGTACTCACTTACTTATACATACACGTTAAATATTTAATGTATATTTTAAGGCACATTTAATTGTTACATTAAAACAAAAGTACACTAATTAAATATTTATTCTAGATTCTAGATTTCTCACCAGTACACGAATTTTATAGCATTTAGCATTTTCTTCATTTTCTTTGCTATACTTTCATTCCATATAATTATACAGGTAGGTAAATATGTAAATAAATACCTAATTATTTAATTAAATTAAAGTATCGGACTAGAATAATTTGGAAATATAAAGCATACAAGTTGTATACACATACACACGACAATAAATATGACAATTATAAAGTATCGTATCTTTGGTACAATAAATAAATAATATAATATAAAATAAAAATACTCATATAAATACACGGTACAACAGTGTAACAACAACTACACACGTACACTATACATATATGGATAGAAAATACTAACTATTTTTTTAAACTTAAATACCTAATTGTAAGTATGTACTCGGTTATAAATATCCAATGTCAACATAAATTTTTTTTACACATTTCAAATGTATTGTATATATAGAGTATTTTCTACAATTCAACATCGGAATAGTCTTTCCCTGCAGTTTTATTAGATCTATCTAATAAAATATCAAGATCATGAGAAATTTTCTTAACTAATAAGAGATCCGTTTGATTTAAATTAGTTGCTGCCGAGTTGTGCAGTGAATCCGTACTACTTCTTTTTTCAGTATCCGTAGCAGTGGTCGGCTTTTGATGAAAACTATAATGATAACTATCACTGGTGGTTTTATTAGAGTTTAATTCGGTTGGATCATTTGCTTGACTTCTTATAATTTCACTATCCACTTTTTCAATGTCAATATCCTCCTCATCATCATTATCCACGTCATTTTGGGTAAACTTTTTCCTCTGTAAGCTCTCTCCCTTACTACTACTACCTCTACTACTGGTACAACTAGTAGCATTATGGATTATGACTGAAGGATTACATGAGGAATGAGATCTATCATCATATCCATTTTGTTCCTCATCAAAATGAACTTTTGCACTACTGTCAAGTTGAATTCCATTCTTTCGATTTCTTTTTTGAGGTGGATTTTGTAGAATTACATCATTATCAAATCTCACTTGTTTATTATTACTATTTTGAAATGCTTCTTGTTCCATCTCCAATTGAACTTGACGGAAAGTTAAGAAATGAGTAAGTCCTCTATCACCGATTTCAAGGTACTGTGGCGAATGGTCAACATAACTACTACTAGAATCAGCAAACAAATCAGATGACAATCCATGATTGGGGGCAGCAGCAGCTGTTGCTTTGTCAGGAGCCATCATCATTTGAGTTGTGGTAGGAGTAGAAGAGGATGTGGAAGGCAATACGTAATCCGAATTGGCCACTTCACTAAGTAAACATCTTCCTCGTTCAGGTTTGAAGCTTTCCGATATGGAACTTTTGGAGGAGGCACTCTGAGACCGAAAAGATTTGTTCTTTTTACAACATTCTGTACAGGAATGATGGGTTGCAGTTTGCTCGGATAGTTTATTTGGTAAAATAGCAAACTTTGTCCTATTACGTCTGATGGGTAGTCCAGAAGACATGTGGGATGGATTCGTCATCGATCTCGGAATTTTATTTGATGTAGAGGAGACGGAGGGGCGCTTTATGTTGGAGACTGATAAAGTTCTTTTGACCGATTCTTCTTGCCTTGAAGTAGTAATAGTTGAAGTGATCGTAGTATTCATCAAAGATGTAGAAATAGAACTCCCTATAAAAGTATTCAACGTAGCATCCGAGCCTACACCTTCCGTTATAGATGTAGTAGCTTGACTTTGTTGAGCCTCTCCAGTTAAAAGACCAGTGGAGACTTGACCATTCTCTAAATGTTTCTCCGGGGAACGATTCATATTGAGAACTCCCTTTGCCTCACTTTCAAACCGAAAAAGATTCTCAGGGTCAGGTAAGATTACTCGGATTGGACATAAAAATTTAACCATTACATTTGGAATGGGATATTCACTTTTGACTGTGTAACATATAAAAATTAATATTCCCTGCAAGCAAAAAGGAGAAGGAAAAAACAAAATCAATCATCCCTTTTCAACAATTATAATAATATTATTCAATTTACACAGATCAAGGTTAGAGGATTTTTTATTCAAAATTACCAAAGAAAATGTGGAGAGTCCAAAGAAATATTGGAACACTACACCATTTGAAATGTTCCCATATAAAATTGTAGCCAAAATTGTTACCAATGTAGCCAATGTAATGACAAAAGCACGATTAAGAGTCTTCATTCTGTGGCAAGCAGTAAAAAGGAAAAAAAATCGACATGTCATCACATTTATTCCATATGTGTTATTATCTCGTGTTCAATATACTTTTACAACTTTCTCTCAATTTTATGTACATACCTATATTGGATGAGATAGTTTTTGCCTGAATCATCTTTGGATCGGAGAGCTCGAAGTTTGAGAATTGCTTTATAGTAGAAAATGAAAAATGTGAAAACAATAAGAGTAACGGTTGCCACAAAAGTTCCAAAAACTGGTGAGCCTTCAGTGAGAACAGATTGCAATTTCTCTTCAGGATGGGCTGCTTGACTATGAGAAAGAGTTGCAGCCGCTGTCCATACAGGTAAAATACATCCAAAAGATACAGCACTCAGTACAGTTAGAAGTGAGACAGAACGAAGCCAAGGAAATAATTCAAGTTGAGTGGATAAAAGAACATGTAAAGATTTGGTGAGTTGACAACAAAGGGATACGATGAGTAACGAACATAAAGAAGTTGACAGGGCTATCGAGGATGCTTCGTCCTATGAAAAATTTACAAAAATAAAATTCGACTTATTATATATATAGAAAAGATCTAATTGTGCTCTACATTTACACGATGTACATACACTAAATAAATTAGAACTCATTATAATGATTATGTATTACTTACACGCAGACTTATGATAAGGAGAATACTAAAAATCAGTGTTAAACACACTAACATTTTTAGCAAATAAATACTATTGGCTCTGAATCGAAATTGTAAGTGAATGGACATGACAAGAAGGGAAAGTGTACAGCCGACGATACACACGATAGAACCCACCAAAACGGACCAATGGAAGCTCACTATTGGACTCTTTTCTTCCTGCATAATAAAAATAAATAATACACACATGATGATTGGAAAATACATTTATAATATTTTGTCATTCATATGCCATCAATCCACTTACATTAACTTCAATTTGAAGTCTAAGAATTGCAAACTGTCCTAATCTATCACATTGACAGTATGCAGTTGAATTTACAACTCCCTTGAAAGCACAATCATCCGTTGTCCAGCCAATCATATCTAAAGTCGTAACCAAAACTCCACATGTAAAATTCATATTGGCCACTCTTGACTGAATGATAACCGCAGGTGAAAGGTCAAATTCAATGTGGATGTGAGATGTTGAATTAAAGTTGTATCCGCTTGGAATCATTATATTTACTATGGGGGACACGAGCTCCACTGATTTCCCTTTCACATAAAATACTTTCGAAGGAGGTGATAAAAGCTCTGTAACATTTCTATAGACTGTGAAAAGAAGTGACGCAAATTGCTTGTTGTTATACTGGATCCCTGATGAATCCAAAGGGACTTGCACGCGAAGTTGAAGCCAGTCTGGATACCTTTTATCAATAGAAGTAAAAAAAATGCTATCAATTTGCAATTGAATCAATGTTGCATCTCAAAAGAGCGAGACTACATACGATACCGTTATAAACACATTTATTACAAGATGAGAATCATGATGATTAAAGAAAAAGAATGGGGAAAAGTTCAAAGTAAAAAAAGTAGAAGAAATCCTCTCCTTTCTCTTTGCAAGTGTTACTTACACAATGTTCTTTCTTGGGAAGTTATAGGAAAACTGATTATACTGAACGTGCACGTCAATTCGCATCATTTCTACAACAAGAACCTCGGATTTGAACTCGGTAGGAACAGACGGTGCAGTTGTTCTGTAAATATAATCAAATACATATATACACAGATTAATCATGATGGAACCACGTGCAAATTGTTTCTTGTTGTCGACTCATCACATATATATGCACAATACAACATACTTATAATGAACATTTCTAGACATGTAGATATAAATTTGGTTAGGTAATTTCAATGAATGTGAATTCGTTAAAAATAAATATGATATGCTTTTAATTCATATGATTAAATGAAAAACCCCTCAAGCATTTATTAATACTATACACGACATTATTATTATGATATTTGTCTCCATTTGTTTCCGCGTGTGATGAAGTGAAAATGAACAAGTTACTTACTCGGAATGTATATAGCCAATTGCCATCCGTTGAACAAGATTGATCAAAGTGATGACGGTCTTGTGATGCACGCACGATTCAGGGAATGCCAAAAGTCGGGTAACAGCCTTAAAAAAGCTTGGGAAGGATTCTTTGACCTGCAAGTAGTTAAAGATCAAAACAAATGTTTACATTCCCCGGTAACATTTATTGTCTTTCTTTCTCACTTTGCTCCCAAAGCCTCAAAAGATTTATACGTTTTCCTATTGATCCTCTGTAAGATTCTTACTATGGTAGTATTTCAACTCGGAGAGTGTGTGTCCTGTCATCATGAGTTCAAAAGATAAAATAAGGGTCATTTTTGTACATGCTCATGTGGGTTCCTTCCCTCCTCTCTCTCTATCTTTATTTTCCTAACACACACACTCACACTACTTGAATCTATACCAACGACTTTTCTATTCAAAACTATACAGACAAGTCCTCTCTTTCTCTCTCTAACAACTATACACAGCATACACGGTCGTAACTTACTCTTTCGATATCCTTAGCTTCAGCATACTTGGCAGCATCACTAAGAACATGCATCAAGTTCTCTCCTTCTCCAGAGTGTAGAAATTTTGTACTCTCCAAGTGAGCAGCGAGAAGAGCCATGAGATTTTCCGCACTATTCATGACAGCAAAACCCATCTTGACTTTTTGCAACTGCATTACCCAAAAAATACATTTATAATATACTGTTAGAAAGTTCACACATTTTTTGGCTTACTCCGTGGCTTTCACTCTCCCCCTTTACATATACATTCTTATCCGTGTAATCATACTTTATATATAAAGTCTTATAGGCTGAGATTAGTGCTACTTTTTTAGTTATAGGTATAGGTACACGAAAACAAGAGAAAAACGGAAACTTTATGATGTGCTCGTATAAAAATAATTATTCAGAGGGTTGTTGATGGAACAGATATAAATTACACGCACATTTTAACCAATTACTACCAACTTGTGCTCAAACAAATCCGATTGCCACACACACATAAACACAAAAAGGATAAAAGTTGTACACAATTCCCGTGATCAAATTGATGGGATATAAAAGAGCAAAGAGAGCTAATTCGACGGAAACAAACTTGAAGAAGAAGAAGAAGAAGAAGAAGAAGAAGAAGAAGAAGAAGAAGAAGAAAAAAAAAGAAAAAGACGACGAAGCAGATAAAGTTGAAGAAAACAAGTAGGTAGTCGAACACTCACCGTGGTATTGATTGTTATCAGACGGTTGGAAATACAATGAGAAAATTCACTTTTGGCCCAACGTGGTTTGGTTCCGACCATTTGGCACAATCTCTGAGCCCAACCTATGTAACCAGGTGGACATTTACTCATTGAAGTTTGTTTCATGGATGTCCATTCCCAACTCACGTTGTATCTTCCATCCACCTCAGCTCTACACGAAGGAGAATGTTTAGACTCAAGGACTTCTACTACAACTTCCCTTCTACTTGATCCTATAATCATACATATAAGTAATAAGTATAATAACCATCTTATATTAGAAAAAACACTCCACGTCTCTCTCGTGCCGTTTCTTTCTTTCAATTCAATTTGTGAAGACATGACTTTGGTTTGTAATGTTGCTTTACCCATCTTTGCATCGTAACCTACATACTTTTGAGAGGCACAAAATAAAATGACAGACTTCAACCGTTTGAATCATTTTATTGAGTTAATCGAAAGGGAGAGGGGAGAAAAGTAGGTTCTTTTTATAGATTTATATACCTGCACCATTATCCACAACACACGAATACGTTGCTGACCGTTCCGCTCGAAGGATTCTTAAAAGTGAACCGCGAGGAAAATCCAGATCTTCCACAACGAGTTCCTCGGTTTCTTTACTCACTTCCAGCTTCTCCTTTCCACGATACCATGAGTACACGCAACTATTGTTCGTACTATCATTGTTCGCGAAACATGAAATTATGGCCGGGGAGTTCTGGAAAATAGAGAAAGAGAGAGAGAGAGAGAGAAATTATATTAAATTCTAATACTGTTTCTCCCTTACAGGGTAATTTGTTTTTACTGGTAGTCATTGAGAGCCGGATGAAAGAGACGGTCTTGTCTCTCTCTATCTTTCTCTCGCCTTCATTCAGAGACTTTTACTGATGCGCGTCAAAAATTCAATCTCAATAAGTAAAGGAGAAAACTCACTCGCACAAGCGTCAAACTCATTGGGTACACTTCAATAGTCGGTGGAACAAGAACGTCAACGTATAAACTCGCACACTGTTCCTCTCCCATATCAGACGCCTATTCAATTTCAAACGGAATTGTTAAAACTTTGAACTTGTAGAAATCTCTCTCTACACACTACGTGGCTTCTCCATATACATTCGCAAATTACATACAAGTATTTAGTATACGTATCTAGTCTGTACATGCATACTAATCTATGTATATGTATTCAAATTCGTTCAAATATCATTACAAAGACAATACTCAATAAGGGGGAAAACCTTTTATTGTAGACTTACCTGACATGTAAATATCCCTCTATCGTAAATCGAAACTTGATACAAAATCAGTACAGACACGCTTCGATCTTGACTATTTCTAGGCACTCGATCTTCATACATAAACCTAAATAGAAACGGCATAAAAAATACGCATCGTTTAAAAATAAAATAAATTTATTTCAAACTATACTTAAATTATAACTTAAATATGGGTCGGATGTAGACTTACCTAGTTGACAAGGAGCTATTTACAGGGATTCCATCTTTAAACCAACGGATTTCAATATCAGCAGAGCCCTCCGCCTCACAAGACAGAGAAAAATCGTGGTCTTCTGTTGCTCGTAAAGCATTCTTTTTATTTAGCGTGACACCCTATTGAGGAAATGGAAAGGAGAAAGTTACAATTTAAGTCAACTCACCTACTTTTCCGAAAGGAAAGTGTACATAAGTATGCGCTTTTTTTATATAAGGGATGTTCTGTACAAGAATCAATACATATGTAATACATATTATGTATATAATACACTGCTGTTGGTTGGGTATATTACTTTGAGTGAAAGAGAAGGTTGAATATGGAAATTGAACGAGTCACCCAGACGAAGTCCATCATCAATTTGTCCTGTGGATTTTAAATTTGTGAGAGCTGTAAAACTGGAATTGTACGCGGTTGGATCACCGAAGAATTGAAAGACAAACTCAGACCCTGCCCTGAAATATTTAATATTTTCCATATGTTACTCAACATTCAATTTTTCCGTGTATTATATTGAAAGTCATATTTCCCTAAAATCCAAATTAGTATGCTTCCTTCTGCCGTATGTCAATCATCAGACAGTACAAAAGTATTTAAGACTACACACACACACTAATATAATAAATAATAAACGGCCAGACAAAACATTTGTCTTTGAGTAGGAGGCAGGCACACGTACTCGTAAATTAATATTTGGACTATCGAGAATAAACATGAGTCATCATACAAATACAAAACTGTATGTACAATTCTTATTCTCCAATATAGCATATAACTTGTCTGCGTATACTCCTGTGAAAATTCTATTTCTTACAGCTCAAAATTTATGTTTTCAAAGCAATAACTTGAGCAGATTAAAATGGCAAAGAAAGTTAATTTCCCTAATTTCTTGCCAAGAGAAACTTTTCCTCTGTCTCTGTCTCTCTCTCTTTCCCTCTCAAATCAAAAGCTATCCCAAATAATAATAGTGGGAAGCGTAGGAGCGTATAAAACTGCGTGCACATACGAATTACATGCCTTTGAACTTGTACAAGCAATGAGCAGTGGTTTTCTGAAGCTCCTGGTCTTTTAGTATTCTTTGTGTATATATTTCTAACTACGTGGCGGTTGCTCGTGCGAGGAACATGCGGTCCTTAGTTATTATAAGATAAGTGAAAATATAAATGGCTAACTTGACTGTAATGATGGAGACGTTCCCGACAGAAGAGTTGGTCGTCTGTATGTGCTGTGTCAAAACGGTTTCTATTTTACTTAAAATATTTAACTCTCTTTGATCCGACGTCTTTGATATTTTCCCAGAGTTCCATTGGGATAAGGAAACATCCGCAAGTTTTAGCTTGCCCTCATAACGAACCCAACCTGTATTACATATTTCACATTTATTTCACATAATAAATAATGAGAAATGTAAAACTAAAAGTACAAGCTTGTCATTTAAAAAAACAGTTACAAATTTTACTTTTCAAACAAAAAAACTTACCTTTGGGAATAATACGCCCGGTATGACAATGACAAGGACGGTTTTTCTGAGTAGTATTTGAACAAATGTTGTCACAGTCTGGTCCTGGACATTCTATATACACAGTGGAAAATATTCAGAACCAAATTAAAATTCCAAAGTAAATTGACACATGACGAAAGAGTTCCTTGTCCCCACCATGATGATGATGTGTACTGCTAATGTGTAGCTAAACTCATGTAAAGTACATATAGGATTTGTAGAATTTAAGCATTACTTTTCCTGAATTGCATGTTTACGCTAAGGCAACCAGTGAGTTTTGAGTTTCTATTGGTTGATTGCTACAAATTTACCAATTAAAAATAAAGACAAATCCATTAGACATAAGGGAAATTCTATACATATACAGAAAGATGTATCCAGAATCTGCATACAGATGTAGAGTACAAAGGCTGATGAATTATCTGCAGAAATGATCTGTTCACGCTACATGTTTATGTTTATTTAATAGCATCAACTATGCTGGTTCTCATCCAAATTTCAAATACAACTTTACAACTCGAATCGTTGTTTCAGTCTGTACTTGAATTGAAATACTACTGTACTTACGTATAAACGCATTGAATGCACATACATGGTATAAGGGCTGTTTAGTTTGTCACGTTATTTAATATGAAGAGAACAACTCGAGGAAATAAAATTATTGTATTGTATTGTACTATACGGATGCATGCTGTTTCCTAGTACACATACATGTATAATGTACGTACACACAGGAAAGAAGGACGACCCTTCTCTTCCATGTACATAGTAAACGGCAAGACTTTCTTCTCCGACGGCTGGGAAGAAAATACTTTGTTTCTTTTCCCCTAAAAAAAGGAAGAAGATATATTGACTATATGCTCGGAAACTACACACTATCCACAGCAACAACGAGGACGACGACGACGACTTTACGGTCTACACTCTACATTGTATGTACAAATGTATAGTTTATAGTAGTACGTGAAGACCGTACACAGAAGAGATTTCTTGATCTTTGAGACTCAGTTCGCATGAAAACAGCATGATGTACTCCCTCACTCTACAGTACATACGAGAGTAGCGTCGAGCTACGTGCGTTTACATGTATGTGCATGCGAAAAAGATGCTTACACACAAAAAACGGACAACCGAGAACAGAGTCGTCGAGTCATACATATGTTTATACATGTCAACAGCGTCAAACCAATAAATTTCACAACAAAAACACAGGACACGCAAAAGCTTTGTAGTTGTGTTCTCCGACGATTAGCTGATGTAATATTTACACATCAAAAATATCAAGAGATAAAACAAGAGGATTTTCAACCTTCAAAAGTTAAGAAATAGTAATAATAATGAGTATTATTATCATCACCTCGCTCGGTAAATATTACGGGGAATCCAATGTAAATTGTTGTTTTTATTTTTGTAGACAGCCGAGCATGTGTGTTGCCAAATTCTGTTGTACGCCATTGGGAACTATTCACTATCGGCGAATGTAAAATGTGTACACAACTACGATTCAGTCTAGCATGGGACAAAGTCCTATAATGAGTTAAATTAAATTACAAATTAAATTTCCGAGAAAGTCAACCATGTATAAAACAAATGTGCGTATAAATCGTAAATTGAAAGCTCACACTGTGCCATTTGAATAATTAGTTGGAGAGGCGTTTGAAATTAAATGTTTTACGAGAATTTCTAGCCCATTGATACAGACTAATTGAAACATTTGAAGCCGATGAATTTGCTTTTACGGTTTACAGCCTTTGAGTCAAAACTGTTTATCCAATTCCTTATTTTTTGTTGTCTTTGGTAAGTGAAATCTAAAATGGGATGCTCAATTCTAATCCTTAAAACAATAAAATCTAATATATCTCTATTTCTCTATACACATACAGAATACAACTCTCGTTCATTGAGAATAAGTGTTCTATATTCATGCTACATTTTATCAAATTACATATAGAAATTTATTCCCTAATTTTATGTTTACATGAGAGCTTGGCTTATCGTTAGTCACAATAAATTGAAAATGTTTTGGGAATCCAAATATTTGTTTTAAATATACATGACGAAATCAGCTTGACGCTCAGGAGCTTTTCAAAGTACTGCAAGAGAGAGAGAGAGAGATCGCTCCATATTTCCTTCACGCTTGTGATAACATTGAAATGACAAATGACAAATGATACAGGTCAATGTAAACCGTCTATTCTGCACGCTATTCTCCGTCATTTCCTTTCCTCATAAATCTACCGCCGAGGAGAAAGTATTGATGATTCTAATAAAACTAAATCACCGTACATCCTCCCAAAATCCAAATGTGCTTTTTACTATTCAATGAATGTGGTCAGGAGAAAGCAAAATATTCCCAGAATGTCAAAAATCCAATCTGTGGGGAATTCCAAGCGGGAATTTCGACTGACTAAAGACATGAAATCCAAGTTGCAACCGGTGGCCTTTATAAATAACGTTAAAAGTTGTTCGCTCGATTGGGGCTTGCTGGAAGGTATCGAGAATATCCCGTCGGCTGTATATTGTATATGAAAGGTATGCATGTGAATATAAATGCACTGACCTTTGACAACTGAACGAATTCGGCTTTCACATTTAGGTCCAGTCCAGCCTTGGGGGCAGTAACACATGGAACTCCACGTTCCGATATTTCTAAATTGTAGAGAAAGGAATAAAACAAAACATGTACATACATAATACATAGGTATACAAAAAATTTCTTTTTATTACACCTTTAAATATTGCATATGCTTTTCAAATCTTCAAATGAATATGCCATATATTTCGCTACACTGATCGCTAGCAGAAAGAATTTGCATTGAATTTGTGGAAGAAAAATCATTCATTTGTACATATACGAACGTTTCCATGAAAAAAAAGGGAAAAGAAAATACGAGTCACGTATTTGATTTTTCTCTGGGGGCTTTCATTCAAACGGAGTTGAGGAAGACATATGATGTGGTATGGTATTAAAGTACAGGAGTTAAACGAAAGAGCAAGGTCTGAGTCGGGATGGAAGGCGTGAAGGGATAAATTAATTACGGATAAAGAGGTGAATAGGTCCAGATGAATGGACGTAATGGGAAGAGGATGAGGTATTGATAAAGCCGTATAGAAGAAAGGCACGTGGACTCGTTTAGGCATCTGTCTGCAGACAGTTGGAACACAGAGAATAAGTCAAGAGGATTTCAGTCGACGCTCTGGACTGAGCCGAAAACGCCGAAAACACCGAAATATTCATGGTGATTGTCCGAAAGCACTAGTGAAAGTACTTTAGCCCATCTTTTCTCCTCATTTTATTCCCCACCCCCCTATCGCCTTATATTCTTCAACACTCTCTCCTTCTGTGTGCGTTTGTGTGTGTGTGTGTGTGTGTGTGTGTGACTAAAAGACTCTCGTAGGATTCCCGAATCAGGCACCCCTCTCTTTCTCTTCCGCTCTTCCTCTTTCTCTTCCTCTCACTCTATATCTCTCGAGCTTTTCTCTGGCTTTTCTCTTCTCTTTCTCATACTTTTGCACGCATACATATAGAATATATATATTATATACCCATATACACACTCCCTATCCCCACATTTGCAATTTCTCGATCGAGCCCCAACCAGTTTCAAAAAATCGATATGCTCCACGCATATATATATGTATATATATATATGGTCGACTATGGCAGAGTTTACTATATGTATGACATTTTCTTTATGTACAGCAATAGGACCCATACATTCAGTCCTCTAAGACCAAATTATCTTCTCTTTTTTTTGGCATGGTTGAGAGATACAAGACTTCAACTGTCCTATGACTATGGGAAATGCAACCATGACATTCCTTTTTGACTGACTTTATGTTCAAATAACTGGACGACTTGGAGCTTCCTATCCCGACGATGCTGCATAAACACATAGCCATGGAAAGGAACAAAGAGAGAGAGAGCACTTTGTCACATCTCACATAGTTTTTGAAATGTGTACACACTATACACGTTGAGAACTCTATTATTTGTTTTCACTCTCTCCTGTTTGTACTTGAGCCAATTTGAAAATAGACAAAAAAAAAACGTTTTTTTTTTTGCAGTTTTGAGATTTTTTTCCTATTTGATAGGTAAAACTAAATCCTTATCTTGTGTATTATCTCAGCGGGAAGGTTGTGTTTTGTTAATGGACATGGAGGACTTTTATACCAACACTGTTGAGATTATTTAGCTTGAGCTTCAAACAAAGAAAAATATATGTAGAATTTGTGCGTGTGCGTATGAGCGTGTGTGTATCTCACTTCACTCTTGAGAATGCTGGGAAAGTATCAAAAAAGAAAGTCAACTTTTGTATATAAGTCTCTATGTAAGTATTATTTGTCAAAAAAAGAAGAAGATAACAAGAAACAGAGAAAACTCCCACACTTTCCTTAACTGTCAGGATTCGATAGTACTCATTACTCCGCATGATGATACCGCGTATATCAAAGTACACTTCACGTCAAATCAGGGTCCTCAAGTTGTAAAACAGTACGCTCTGACCGACCACAACATTCATTTGCCACCATCGGCAAATATTCGTCGCCCAATCTTTCCCATTCGAAGAAACATTCATTTAACACTATAGAACACGAGATTCTATACACAAAAGTAGTGTATATGGACTTGTATACATTTTATCTATGTATACAGCCAACAAACTCATAATATTCCACGGCCACACTGTGATTCGTATCCTGTCACTTCAGACTCTTCTTGCAAGTGACGCCAAATCCCATCTGCAACAAGCCTACCATGTACAGATATACTGCTTTCCTCTACTTTTCCTTTTAGCATCCAAACACAAAACATTTTGTCTCTCTCTCTCTCTCTCTGTCTGTCTTTCCCCTGTACTTGACACAAAAGATTTCTTATGGAATGGGCGATGAAAGTTTCCGTCTCTCTACACACCCCATAGAAACGGGTGGGAATAATGGAGAAAATTATTTTATTTTACAATTCGAAACACTCCAATTACTAAATCAACTATCTGAAAGAAAGAGAGACATGTCGGGCTATTATATTTTTGATATCTAAATTAATCTCATGTCTCTGCTCTCCCTTTCTCTCCAGCACAAGGATTACTCTGCACTAATTAATGATGATAAACTATGGTATAATGTCATTGGTAGTGTACTGCAAAATTGTGGAGGCATGCTGCGGATTACAACACGAGTGTATAAAATTTCCTTAACCTCTACCAATAATTTAAAACCAACATCATTCAATCATTTTTGGCAGTAACTAGAGTTTTTGTAACCATTAATCATGAACCGTATATCAAGTGTATGGTTTATCTGTAACGATAATTATGTTTAAAAGTTTCCCTCCACTCTAAAGTTCTAAACCCTTTGTCTTCCCGGCCCCTATATGTATAGTTAAACTATATGTATTCTATTAATGAATGAGTTTAGATTTCAAACATTCTCATTTATTACACATAGCGTATCCTGTGTGTTCCGTGTAAAAAGAAATAGAAAAAATGAATGCACTCAAGCTCTACGAAAAGACACGGCTGAGTCAGCCTGAGTCAGACGTGGACGGCAAGCTCAAGATTATCTTTTTGCCACTCTGGCTATTCCAGATTACAGATTGTATGTAAATATGTGGACAAAGACGACTTTGTATAGTTCGTAATTGTATGCATTTACTGCCAAAAGTCTGGTTCAGCATGCACTTTCATGATGCTATACCACAAGGTTGTGTATGAGAGAACACCTTTCTTCCATTTGAAACTTGGGAAGTCAAAGTAAGACCTCAGAACAACATGCACATAACCATGCATGCACATGCTTGTGTTCATATCTTACTACATTTATCTCTACACACGACTTGGCAAAAGTTTCTCATTCATTTAATTCAGCAATAATGTTTTACTCAACAACGACTCCTCCGTCCGTCCGTACCGTATCAACATCCAACAGTTTAATGCTCTTATTCCGATCTCGGGATAACTTTGAAACAAGTTTTTGAAAAAAATGTCAGCCTTGACAATACTTTCATGCATGGGCATTCTGACTGTGTGCATGCATATCATGTCCTACACAATACAATGTAAAGCAGTACGTATGCTTATGTTTATACATATATAAATAACTATTACATAATAATATAATATATTATATAGGTATTATATAATTAGAGCATTTAAGACTTGTAGTTTCATACAAAGTTTCAAAGCAAAACTTTTTCACTGAATCTACACATAGACACTTTAGATGCTACTGTCGATAGGGTTTTCTTAAAACATGATAAAATATGGAAAACTCTAAAGATAAATACAACAACGCAAAAAAAGAAGAATCCCATGAAATTATTAAGGCATTAGCTAGATTTTGATTTATTACGCAACGTTAGATAAGTTGTGAATGAAAAAAGTTAATTGCAAAGAGTGCACTTCAAGAGTGAGCAAAAGTTTAGTTCAATTACGCTTTTTTCTCTTTCTCTCTCTTTCTCACTAACACTCGATGATATATTTGAGAATGAAACTACAATCAAGCTTTACCATCATCATACTCCTCATTATTCACAAACAAGAAAAGCGAACATTAATTATTATTATTATTGTACCAATGTGTCACACGTGTCCTGTTTTCTTTTTCCCGTATGCAAAGACGAATCGTCTCCTTTTTCATGTATCTCTCTGACTCTAAAGTATACACTGCATAATTTGGAAAGGAATCTTTTCTTTGAATTGTCAACGTCCTTACGACATTCGGGATAATTGCTAAATAAATGTATCTTTCACGCATGAATAAACGTGCTTACAACTTCCACAACCATTTGTATCGGTACGTACTTCGAGAGAGAGACAGAGAGAAAAGAAACTTTCTAAACATGAAAAAAAAAACTACAAAAACTACAAGAAGACTTTTGCAATCTATTCATCATCTGTCCAAAAAAGTAGGTATAACGCTTGATTTGCTCAATATGTCCTTTGTGTAAACATTTGGGTTTGTACATGACAAAATGTGATTGTGTAGAATATATGTATATACTAGCTTTATTATAAATAAAGTAAAACATGCCCACTTAGCATTTGTCTCATCTTTCACAAACTCTTACGAAACTATTTCATCATACTACATGTATCTATTATTGTACACAGAGGAAGGAATACTTTGATGTATACATTCTGACCTTCATTCTTGTGTCAATACTGATTTTGAAGCTAGTCAAAACATAAGAGGGGACTTGGAATTCAAAAGATCACTTTAGTGGTTGAGCAAATAACACGCTATAAAACGGAAACTACAAGACTTTGAGCCACGAGTCACGATTGATTTCCTTCCTTGTAAAACCAACCAACGTGTATTTTGAGTAATGCTTTTCATAGATTCATCTTTCTCTTTCTTTCCTATCTCTCTCCCTCTCTCCATCAGTGACTGACATCGGTATTATCTTTTCAGTCCTCTCCCACTTCATCATAAACGAGAGAATAACAACAAATCTTGATCAAGATTGATGTTTCTGTTTACGTTCAGCTTCCATAATATTTTAGTAATGGAATGGTTCAAGACACTAAAGGGATTTCGATTTGTCAAAAGGTCGAAATATGGTTTGGAAGAAAAGGAAATCAAAGGAAGGAAGAATGTATGCACATTCATCTTTTCCGGAATAACCAGCTTGTGGGAGTGATTGATGGATTCGGTCGTATATATATGTGAATCCTTTTGCTTTTCTCCTCTGCATCTTCCACAAGTTTTCTAACCTTTTTTTCTTGTCTCACTTTTTTTAAAGCAAATTGTTATTTTATACAAAAAAATTATAACGTACCTACAAGTTCCGCGAACACATTGGGAAATGTTTCGGGCTGGATCACAAGTTTTATGATT
The DNA here is from genome assembly GCA_034699125.1 of Gisinianus flammeolus. Lineage (NCBI taxonomy): Eukaryota > Metazoa > Arthropoda > Collembola > Symphypleona > Katiannidae > Gisinianus > Gisinianus flammeolus. Next base: position 16,842 of record JAIUND010000640.1, read on the forward strand.
ATATTGGCATTGTAACCCTGTTTAAATTTTTTAAAAAACATCATTTTCAATTCCCTTTCAATAATAATTAACATCACATTACTATTCAATTATTTGCAAATTGCACAAAAACGAAATGTGTATTAAAAAAACTTACCGAAATGGCCTGGCATACAAACACAGTAAAATTTCCTGCAAAAACGTGAAACAACGAGGGAATTTAGATACGCCATTTAATAATAAATTGTCTGGAATTGCAAGTCCATTTTTGAAAGCGTTGATTTATTTATCTTCACACAAATCCTGAATTTTTGCATAGACATGTGCAAGCTAAAGATTTAGCTAGCGAACTCTAGCTAACTACCTAAGTCGTTTTACGGGAAAACTATACAGTTTATCGACAAAATGTGTTTAGTATACTTTAGTGCCTATGAATAGGGTACTTTTAGTGTTTAGCTAAGATTTTGTTTTAACTCGCTAAGGGATTACATATAGCTCGCCAAAGGATTTTTAGCTCGCTAACGAAATTTTAGCCAGATAAGAAATGTTGAAGGAAACTTACACTAGATAAAACGCCAAAACGGGCTCCAAAAAAGGTCAACAAATTTCAGAATGGGAAAAAGGAGGGTTTTCTTCTGGATTTTAGCTCGCGATTTTTTTTTAGCCAAGCTGATTTCATTTAGCTGGCTAAGAAATTTTAGCTCTTACCTTAGCTGGCTAAAGAAACCTTTAGCTTGTACATCACTATTTTTTAATCTTAACCAATTTATTTTCCATTTCTTGCACCTTACAAAAATAATTCAATATGACTACGAATGCAAAGTGAAACTAGGTATACATGACAGCAGTATATTGTGAAAAAATCAAAATTGGCCTCAAATTAAAAACCGGTTTCTATATCCATGCATATTCCATACTACTTGTTGACATTTAATTTTCGCATGCTTCGCAAAAACTCCACACACACACACACATGAGTCGGAACCTCGGAATTGGACACATGAATGTATGCTTGCACAAATCTTGTATGTATTAATATGCAGTGGAAAAAGCACAAAAACTTGTATTTTTTCTTTCATACATTTTAGACCCACAAAACGCATTCTTAAAACTCGACTTCTTTGTCCAGAACACAAAGTTTACGCTTCAAAGAAAAAAAGAAACGATATGAAACTCATCTCTCATGTGGTTATGTGCTTAAGTGGATATATAAATGCGAGCAACACAGCTACATATACATATAGTACATAGCTTTTAACAAATTGAATATAAAATATAATAATCATATGTATAGTGTACAATATCACGACAGAGCACACAGTAAATATTTCTAACGCCTGCAAAATCTCAGCTTGTAAATGTACACAATCCATAAAATACATTGTTGTACATGGTCATAAATAAAATGAAATGAAAATTGAATAGACCAAACCAAACCAAAACCAAACTCAGAATAAGAAATAGAGGAAGAAAAAAGCAAGCAAAACAAGGAGCTTACTTGAGGTCTTGTGAAACAAAGCATTTGCCAGCAAATGAACAAGTAGAATATGAACAAGTGTCATTCCGCTGTGGAACCGTCTCAGGAAGGATTTCATACGTGATGTTAAAACCAAACTCATGAAGAAAATAGTCTCGAGTTCTTAAATGATGTTGGTAAGGCGTAGATTGGTTCAATTCTATACCAAAATATCTATTCAATGTACGCATAACACGAGTTTTGAATAAATTTGGACGGTGCACTATAAATTCAGTTGGCCAGCCAGTACTGTAGTTATCATACTCGAGAATCTTCAATCCTTCTTTCAGGTTCATCTGTGTAAAATAGATATTGATTGCTTTGCGTTGATTGGGCGCCAAAGCCAAGCTCACGTTCGTTGAGTCAATAATATATTTAATACATATCGGTGCAGGGAATTTATTTGGGAAATTTGGTGTTTGAATGAGCCCACCTGAAAGGAAAACAATATGAAAAATTAATAAAGACATGAATTATGACGTATACCCTTTGTACTTTATCCACTTTTTGATACAACAAAACGAAATAAATAAAAAACTTTCAAGTATTATATATTAACAAACTCACTCGGACCACGAAATATTATCTCGGAACATTTTGAACTTTCACAGGAACCATATTGACTTGAGACAATAAACAGGAGCAGCAGCAGTGTGGATTGACCAACAATGGTTACAACAGTAACACTCATAACCTCCTCCTTTTGACAATTGACTCAATGGGTACTGGGGAATTACATGAAATTATTTTCCAGGCTCTTGTGACTCGGATTGTACTACTCGTCGTGAGGAAGAAGATTTTTACTGAGGAGGAGAATGGTGATTCGGAGGGAACTACTTGATTCAATGGTTGAATGTTAATGGTCTGGGAAGTACAAAATATTTCATTGTCAAAATCTTGCAAATATTTTAAAAAAACCATTAGCTCGTCTTGAGAGTTTAATTTCATTTGTCAGCCAAAGGCGTATCTAATCCGAGAACATGTATAGTAACAATAGCCGAGGTATTGTACATGGAAATTTTTTGGGAAGGGCTGCTACTGATGCTGCTTCTAAACTTTCTTCTTCAACTCCATGTGTCGTCGTCATTATCGTGGACACACAAATTTTGTGCTAATCACATTCCTGAGCCTTCATCTTCATACATGTACAGTTGAAATCCTTTTCGGTTTGATGATGGTGGTGGAAAAAAAGACGACTGACTTCTTCCAATGCCCTTTTCTCTTGTCGTCTCGTCTCTTCTTCGTCTGCGTTCTACAATATCATACAAAAATAAAAAGCATTGTATTGTAGAGTTTCCAATGGTTCTTTCTGTGACTTCCATTACGGAATCCACTATAATCGTAAAGAAGGAGAAGTGAAATGAGGACCAACCCTCCTAATTCTAACTTGCTAACTAAATGCACTCAATGGATGCACTAACTTAGGAAACAAGGATCATGATCGTAGAGAGAGAGAGGCAGAAACAAGAACATGAAACAACCACAACAAGCCTTTTCCTGCTTGTGCTCTCACGGAGACTTGTTCGCCTCCGCCAGTTGAGAGAGAAAATTGATGCAACCAGCCAGAACAATCCTTTTCGTACACACATTTTCATGTCCGTACTCTGAGTTAATAAAGCGCCGACTCTTTCCCTGTGCAATATAGCACAGAGGAGAAAATACTCCGAACCACAACCACCACCTGAATATATAGATATGCTATATAGAGTACAGTGTAGCTGTTGAGATATTATCCAATATAGAATTTTGGTCTTGATGTCTCAAAGTATATATGTACATATATGTCAGTACATTCTCCTCTCGGTCTGTATGACACGGAATATAGAGACAGTAAAAACTCACCGCTCTCAACGGCTATATACTACCTGTTTTATATTCAAAAGGTTGTTCAGACCGGAAGCAAGGAAAGTTATAGGGAAATGTATGGCCCTAATCAACTTCATTTTCAATTCCTATAAACAAATTCCCTCTGCCTTTCTGTCTGTGGTGACTCGTCCAAATTCTATGCAAACATGAGAATGTCCATACATACGGAAAAAAAGTCTTTTTATACATACATATACAATATTATTATACATGTATATGTATTCTCTATCCCTGCTTGCTAGGGCATCCATTTCATTTCAACATATTCACCAGGAAGGTATTAAATAAAGCCTCGTTTTTTCCAATGCAATTTTTCCCTCGTACTTTCGTACCCACATAGAGAAAGAGGAGTCTATAATGTAGTCAAGTCATCGTCAGCAAAAATTGCTCACCGATAAAAAGAACTCACATTTCTCTCCTCTATATTCTCTTCTCTCAGTTCGAACACACGTGTACGTAAGGAAAATGTTTTCTACATGGAGATTCAAAGAATAATTTGTAGATATTTGATATAATTCAGTCAACTATTATTTATAGTTGAGAATTTGGAATTACTTTTTTTTCCACATGGAAGTCCCTCTCACTCAACCCTTACCCACACATTTCCCTTATCCATAATGGCGAGAGCAAGAGAGAGAACATACACGAGGGAGAACTATAACATTAAAATAACATCGTGTCGACGGACAAGAAAAAAAATCAGTCCATTCCATAACAACATCACCCTCAGCAAAACGCGGCATGATGAGAATTTACAACTGTGGCTTACATTTTCTATCCTTCTATATATATACACAAGATACACATACACATATTACACATGTACGATAAGGACATAATATTTCAAATTTAAATGAATTTTTTATGCATGTGGTATAACTTAATCCTCTGATAGTCTATCTTAACTTCAAGTTTTGTGTTGAGCCAGAGCAATTATGATATTTTGACTCGTACAAACTTATGATAACGATCATCTTTTATATTTTCACTAATCGATGTAGTTGTGGGCTATGTTGTTGTTGTTGACTTCTGACCAGACCATATATACTCAAACATACTTAATCTTAATATGCATACTATACAGGGACTTGAATTCCAAAGCAAAGTATTTCAATAGTTAGATTGGATAGTAACTATCCGATAGTTAGGGAAATTCCGTGGTACGAACTTATTCTTTATTTACACTATAAGAAATTAATACAATCTAGCCCTTTTAAAGAATAATTTCAATACCTACATATTTATGATATGATAAACTAGAAGTTGCTTATACAATATCATGGGATATATAAAAAACTTTAGTTAGTAGGTACCTTTTTATATGTACTACGACTACGAACCTTCAATAATATTTTGTAACTATGAACTATTAGATTTTTTTTTATATATCAATTATTTTATACTAAACGGGTTAGTAATAATAAATAATGATGGTGTACGCATATCGGATATAGAAGAAGCTACTGCACACGCCTGATTATGCCGGCTGGTTTTCTATTATAAACATGATTATTGTTATTAATTGTATGTATTACATACTTAACTCTGATGACTGAAGATGCTTGCACGAGAATATATATCGTATTTTCCAATTAAAACGATGATCACAAGACTTGAACAAGTTTTTAAGAAATCACTTTTACTCCTATTTCTTGATTTTTCTTCGTCGAAATATCATGTCACATCCACTTCTACTGAAAAAGAATAGATACTAGAAAACTGACAGTTAAATTAAGATTGTTATTGTTTTCCAATTTGATGTCATCACGGAAGAACAAACTAATCATTATTATTATTATTATGTATTATTGTATCTCGTAACGGTTCACAGAAACCAATGTGAAGTACAACTGTATATTGTAAATTATATATTTATTTAATTAAATTCCTTGGACTACACGTACAATAATATTTGTACTGTTATTAATTTCTTTTCAGTTACATCTCAATACTGGTTGTAGATTGAGATGATGTTGTGTGGTGGAAATAATATAGTGAAACTTTAATTCACGTTCGTGAATATGAAACGCACTCACAACTCACACACAAAAACGGACGATACCCTTCCTTGAGGAGAGTCACCGAAACACTGAGCTTGCCTTTCGTTCATCAAATGCTATTATACGTACGTACTGCCATTTCCTATAGCTTGGCTGCACTGAATATCACATCCACTGTATACCAACAATAAAGGCTACACAGGCACACACACAACCCGAATCTCAACGATACTGTCCACTTATTAAAGTGTAATGAATGTTGTATTATTTAAACTTTTTTGATTCTCTTTCCCTCATTCATTTACTTATCCATCAAATATATGCTTTGCCAAGAAGAAAAAAATGTATAGGAAATAAAAATACGGCGATAAAAATGAAATGCTAATAATTTGTAAATTTTTTTAATTCTTTTCTTTTAAGCTAAAAGTTTTAATATATTATTCATCCCTGCTGTACTCAACTATACTGCTATACTGTTCCTTGGACGAGGAATTCCAAATTCTAATATTGGCTGTGTATGTGAGTTGGGCAGTGAAAAATGACAAGTTATACAAATGGCTATGAACTGTACTACCGTGTGTTGAAATGGAAGGAAATTACTGCAGTATACATATATCATACATGGCTGGAGATTGTGCATATGTATTTTTATACCTACCTATAAGTTACTTATATACTTATTATAAGTAACTTATATGTCAATATGGTATGTATTGGAGATCCTATAGATAAAAACTTAGTGATTAGAGAAGTAAATCTTTTTTTGGTATAAAAAGAATACGATTGAAAGAATACTCACTTATATAGGTAAGTATATTATTACTATATACTTATGTGTTTTTTTAATACATTTGAAACTGGGAAAACCAATGAATTATCTAAAAGTGTAGGGAAATCATTGAAATCAAGATGAGAGTGTAAGTAATCATGAAAGAAATGTGCGTTTGTGTAGGTATTCGTATTCCTCATCTCCATTTTGAACATTTCAAATCAAAATTCAAAGCACACAAATGTTCATGCTTGTCAGTTTTGGGACAGTTCTTTTCTTTGAAGTATAGGTAAACACACAAAAAGAATCATCAGATGAATCAAGGAAAAGATTCTGACATGGTGACATGGCGGAGAGTCGCGAATCATTTCTCTCCTTTCAATCAAGTAGCTTGATTGAGGTTCAACCATGCAAGAATATATGTATATATACAGCATATATATGTTTGAAAATGTAAACGGAACAAAACTCTCTCGGAACATTCATTTTAATAATACTGATTTATTTCTGTGAACATATATTCAATGTTCATTCTACTTTTCCCTTGTAATTTTAAACTTTAAACATATGGAGCACTCAATTCTTAATGAAAACGGCACGTGGACTGTCGCCAATTACATACCTATAGAGGAGCGAGTTGTAGACTTCAACTTCAAGTAAGTAATAGGTATGTAATAAATAATAAAATTGACTACTATTTATTATTTAGTTTTGAATTGTTAAATTTTTTGCTTGGATTCTATATATATATATGACAAGTGATGACGATGTCAGCTTGTTTTGTACATAAAAACAGGCTCGTGTATCTTTGCGGTGTGGAAGTCTCTGATCTTTTCACTTTTGACAAGAGGGATAGGAATTTTTTTTAAGTCAGTATATTTACCTAAACACATTACACATGAATTCTCATAACTTATGAGTTATGTGATCAAGTTTGAACGTCTGTGCGTTAGTTTATTTCACAATTGCTGTAAAGTACTTAGGCATTTGGAAGAGAATCCGAAAAGATATGTCACGTTTTACCTTCAAGTTTTATATTGCTGTATCAGAAAGGAGAAATAATACCTTCAAAGCTCAATATTTCGTCTACAGAGCCAAAGTGTACTTTGTGAGTTATTCCATACTCGACTCAAAGCTCAAGAAGAGTGGGGCTCTTAGAATAGATACGCATTTGTACAGTGAACAGTGAAATGACATATTGTACAATATCTTTTCAATAGATTATCAAATATCAGAAGTTTTCGATGTCGTTGTCGTTACTGTATACACATCTTGTACAGAAACATCATAAATCATATCATGGCAATTATTTATTTTCATTTGTATTTTCACATGTACAAATATTACAATGATCGTTCTTTTAATACGTAATATTAGTCAGCTATCATATCATGAACGTACTACGAAATGATTTGAAAATGATTCCGAAGTCTAGACGACTTTAGTATCGATTTTATTCACTATTTAATTTAAACGCTTCTTTTTTCGAAAACTATAGCTATACAGAAAATATACAGCAACACTTGGCTCTCAAGTTTAGTTGTTTTTATATACTACTAAAGGATTAAAGCCCCAAAACATGAAATCAATCAATATACCTACTTAAAAGTATATTTATTCATGTATTGATATTTATTGAGTATAATATATGAGCTTTGATCTAAAAGAGTTCATTTCCTTTCCCCATTATGTTCTTTATGGAAACTTAGATATACCTAAAATGCTTTTACGTTTCATACAGACAATTTTCGTTGTTTTTCATCCGCCACTTACTGATCTTTCCTATGTGAACACAACATGAAGAGAATCCGTATGTAGTATGGGACCACTATTAAATAAGCCTTCCATGGGTACTGGGTATATAGTATACAGACAATACAGACGAACAATGAAAAACGAAATGAAAATGAATGCTAATTTCGTCTGGAATTACATTTCAAAGAGTGAGATATTCTCCTCTGTTGTTTTCACTTTCACTTTGTCCTTGCTCCTCCCTCTCAAAAGTTTTTTACTCATCCAAGTCTGTCTGCACGTCATCCTCATCCACATTCCAAGAACTGAAATAAAGGGAAATTAAATCAAACAAACTTGAGTACTACACAGATGAAATGAGTATATAAATAAATATGCTCAGAATTCAGGATCAAAACATTCATCGTTTTAGACGAGTGACAGACTCTGAAATTCCAAGTATACGAGAAATTGATAAATAGTTCTGACAATTATTTTCAAAAAAAAAAAAAAAACATGGATACTAAGAAATTATTTCCCCTCATTGCTACAACAGGCAACAATAATAATAATAACAAGTTGCGGTTCTCTTTACTGTTAAAATACAAACATCTACGTACGAAAATATAGGCTCTTTGAATTACCACACAAATGTTCATCATATTACATTGTTAGCAAAAAGTGTTTTTACATGAGACTTGAGGGGCTCAAGTAAAGTTTATATACAGATATGTAGTAAGAATTCTATAAAAAAACCAGACTTTCAGAGAATTCATTCACTCTACATATCGTGGATTGTGGACTCGAGTCCATTTTACACACATCTAGGTACAATCAATGCCAAAATTTTATATGCAAACCCCGTTTCGTGGTGAATTGAATGTAGGTATATGGTCTATTAAAGTCAGACTAAATATAGGAAATTTCGATTGCACATGTACAGTATATGTACTGTATGTATATATTATATAGGGTAATCTATTTTGTCCAGCGAACAAAAGTAAGTTGCATTTTCAACCGTTTCGAAAAACGATCACCGTGTACATATATACGTACAGTGTTACAGTGTGCACGTTTTCAGTTTTTACGAGTGCATCTTGAGGAATTGAATGTCCCAGTCAAGTCGAAGTGCTGGGCCATGGTCGTTCTTCGCTCGTCGTCGTCTGTGTAAAAAGTGGCCGTGTCGTATTCTCTCGTATAGTATATACTGAGTACATATTTGGAAATAGAATAATAAACAAAAGGCTGAGCAAGAATAGCTAGGATATATTTTAAATAAAGACGATAGAACTGATATAGAAGCCATTGTACAATTGTACTATGTACATACACGTTTTTCTTCAAAAGGATAGGGTGAAATACGGGTATAGATACATGCATGAAGAATCTACAGTATCTACATGGATATATCTGTATGTATAGGAAAGTAATGAAAATAAAAGTATGTTTAAAAACTGCACTGGAGTAATAAAAACGAGATTTCGCAAGACTTGTCCTTATCCATGTAAATATATACTTAGGTTCCATGTACATATGTATTCTCAATCCTCATAGATGTAGTACCTTTCGAAACTCGGATAGAATTGAGTTGGTGTATAGTAATATCTTGATACAAGTACATATATGAAGTGTCTACTATGTATGTATATGCATGTGTGTAGGTACATGTTTTAAGGGTTGGATATGGAATGCGTATTGTAATTTGAGTCAATTGCGAGCCTTTACGCATATATATAAATCTATGTACATACATTCTTTTCCCCTCCCGTCTAACAGTTAAGACTCAAAGTAATGTGGACATGGATGTTGCAGGAGAGAGGAATAGAGAAAAGAGGAGAGTTTGTAGTAAAAGCCAGCTGTGGATCCTTCACAAGACTCAGGTATATAATCTGTAAATATTTTCTCTGTTCAATCCAGAGTTGCGTGTGTGGAGTGTGCGAATGTGAATGAGGGAGAGAGAGAGGACGAGGACGCGGACGACGACAAAAACGATGAGAGTGACGAAAAAGTACATGGTGTGGGTATTGAAAATAATGCAATGTGAAAAAAGTCGCTGACGGAGAGAGAGAGGGAGAGAGAGAGAGAGAGCATATTGTGCTAACACACACACATATTCTACATATATAGACACACACGAGACCCTTTCTTTTCACTTGAAGTCGCTACTATATTACAGACTCCAGTGCGTAGACGTCGAGTGTATGGTTGCAGTATGAAGACCCCGTGCATTGAGAATTTTAATGACTCGTCTCGAAGCCTAAACCATAAACGTAGTTTGAACTCCATTTCCTCTCTCGCCGTGGTCGTAAATGAGCAAAGTACTATTTTCTCTAAGATTATTACGAATGCTTCAAAACTTTATAGTTTAGTTGGGGTGAGAGAGGCAGACAAAACGATAAACTCGAAGAGTTTAATTTATGACCAAGCATTTCATTTCATTTGGTTGGCAAAAAGGAGAAAAGCACACACATACCTACACATTACACGATTACACAGTGCACACACACAACATTCATTCCATTTTCCTATTTATTCCTTGATGTTGTGAGTTGAATGTGAACTTAAATGGTAGATTCTGTCTACCCGTCTACGGTCCATGTCCATGTCCATCATCATCCCATATAGTTTTTCAATTCATCGAACCATTACAATTACATAATACATATATATATATACGTGATACCTTTAGTACTACTCTATTGTTAATCGCTCACAATTGTTGTTGTTGTTTCTTCCTGTTTTCTCTCATCATCAGTGTACAACAAATGCGTTTTAGAATTCTATGCGAATTATATCTGAATTTGCTTTGATTGAAAAAATATTATTTGAATAGTACATACGGATACAACTAGAATTAGACTGTGAGCACACACTCTTGCACACGTGGAATTTCACTGAGTGACTCGTAATTATGTACATAGTACATATTATGAGAATGTTCACCTCCAATTTTCCTTATCTATTTTTATACTGGCAAAACTGTATTTTTTAGTTTGATTTTTTAATGACTCGTGAATGGATGAATGAACTGGTACAACAACAAGTCTCTTCTCTCTCTATACATAATTTAAGCCTATCCAGCAATATAAAACGAGAAAATTCCTACCGAGATGTACGTACCTACTCATACTCATGAAGATTATTATTTATTAAAGAGTGAAAGTCGGTCTGAACTGTCTGTCCCGTTCTATATTAGAATAATGTACAAGACTTGATGTATGTATAGTGGCTCTTTCGTCATGTTATAAAAGAAAATGCTGTCTAATAAAAAAAAAAGTATAATTTTATAGGTTTCATGTACATGCTTTTTTTGGTTGTGGATCGGCTTGGGAAAATATTATTCGCTTTAATTGTTTTTCTTCAACTTGAAATTCACTGCACATGCACTCATAGTATAATCATGTCGGTGTGGGTACTCTGTATACAGCTATAGCTATACCCTTTGATTACCTTATCCCGAACAGTATACACACTAAATGTAAGTGGGGAAGTGACCACAGTTTTAACCGCAACATTAAACAATGTTAAGCAATGCTACACACACACACACACACACACACTTGGACTGTGCAAAACATCCAGAATCCAGAGAATTGTCAATTGTAATTGTCACGTACCGCCTGAGTATTTTTTTCCTCCCTCTAACATCTTTATGTACTGAAAAAGTATAACAAAAAATTGTTTGCATCGCACGGTAAATGTACAAAAATCACAGAGATGTGCAAATATTTTGGAAAAACTGAAAATCCTTCACCCACGAGGACACACGGTAGGTAAAAGATGAGGAAAGGCTACTATTTTTTCTGAAGATAGCAGAAAGTTCATCTGAACGTGTTCGGGGTCTTTGATCCTGTGATTTACATGAAAATCAAGGATTTCAGACCGAGCTCTTGTTTAAGCATATGCTGAAATCTGGAATTGAATTTGAAATTTTGAGTCATCCAGTGTTAGTAAAGGATGGTATCTCCACTGCATGGTTACTCGTGTAGTTGAGAATGGTCCATTCGATTACATCTGACCAAGTTTTCTCATGTAACCAAGAACGAAAAAAGGACGCCGTACACTTTCAAATCCGTCGACCCCACTTCCTTCACTTTTTTCGATGAGATTTCCCTTCATCTTCTTATCTATTATAGACAATTAACATTTTCAGTGCTTCTCCTTATTTTTAAATAGTGCATGTTACAGAATAATTGATTGTTGCATCGTAAAGGTTTTTCCAGTCCTCCGTATATCGCATATGACCATAGTACTTACATTTCGCGAATATTGTATATTGCAGAAACGGAATTTAAAGCAATAATGACTGCGGTTGCTCATCTCTCTTGTTTTTTGTGATGCTTGAAAAAACGACGACGATGATGAAGGATTATAAATGGTAATGGATTTTTCATAGAAACATGTATATTTTAAAATGATCATGCATAGATGCCCATGTTCAAAAGTTTCAGTGCCGGTTTTATTGTTTTTCTTTTTATTCCTGCCTGTCTCAAGTATTTTTTTGCTATGATCATTAATTATTATACCTGTATTTAGGATGATGGTAAAACAATGTTGAAAATGTTTACAATGTTTATCCATATAGACATAGACTATCAGCATATCATCGGATGGTTACAGATTGTACAGATACATTTCCCGAGTACAAATTCAGTTAGGAAATGCAGGTGCAGACATGGTTCTTCTTATCATTCGTTAGGTCATGAGCGTATAGGTATCTTAACATTAGGATAATAAGAAAAATAAAGTAATTCCATCAGTACAGCATGACTGCTGTCTAATTGCTTTATTTCCAGTAGTTTACCTGTTTATGAATGACTTTATTTTATACAATAATCATATCCACAAAGTCTGTCGGATATTGTGTGGCTTCTATCAATCTCTAAATTTGCACACCTGTCAGACCTCGGTGTCTTTGTTTAAATTTGCACATTCTGCGAATGAAATGAATTCATGTGGAGAAAAAGATCTCCCTTTATAAAAAGAAGAGAGACTTGCATGTACTTTCACCCTATGAAACTGATCGTGAGTCTGTATGTACTGACATGCTCACCAAGATAAGTGAGTTCAAGTAGAACTTGTAATTGTATAATCTTAAAATGAAATAAAATATCTACATTTTATTTATTTGATAATTTCTGACAGAATCCAACTTTTATTATATGCTTTTGGAGGAAATTGTAAATAGGTAAAGTGCAATGCATAGTTTTATTACACAACTTTACTATATAGTCTGTGTACAATCTGCATTGAATTAACCAAAGTAATAGTTTATTTATAGCATTATCTGCTTGTAGGTATACACTGAAAAACTGTGTATTATTTCTTTTTAATTTATTACCAGTCCATAAAAATCATGAGTCTGTGTAGGAATTTTATGGGATTTGAGGTCCGTGTACAAACTATAAAAGTGTAATACTTTGTCTGAGGCTAATTGCGTCAATTATATGTGTCTAGCCGAAGATAGTTGTAAAAAGGGATGTCATATCTAAGATATACATTGTGAATTGCGAATTCAAGGTTGCATACTTTACTTTACGCACACACACAAACAAACATGTTTCTCCAATCCACAGAGTTTAATGGAATGTCTCTGTATTTTTGCACTCTCTCTCTCTTCTTCTTCCTCTTCTTGCCCATTGTATGCAATTTTTGAATAAGAAAGAAAAAGACTCAAATCAAAAACCATTCTTTGAAAAAGAAGTTTATTTTATGTTTGCAAAAAACGGCTATCGTCAAATTAAATATATACATTTTCTACGCTCATAAGTGCTCTGGGAATAAAGTACTAAAGGATAAGTTCATTTTGACGTTGACGACATTGATATTACCTATGCACAAAGCACAATAAATGTAATTTCACACACTTTTATATGCCCGAATATGTAGACATACAATCCCAATTTCCTTTGGGAGTGTGCTTCTATTATGCAAATTGTATCGTATTTAAATAATTCATAAACTATTTTATTAGCCATTTTTAACGACAATCATCACATTGAACGTTCTATGATGTTGTATAATCAATTGAAGACTTACCTAATGGACAGAAATACTATTTACGTATTCTCCTCACTTGAGCCGACGAGAGTTAAATGTGAATGAAATTATCTGATATTTATAAGTTTTATCCAAGTGAGTTTCACAGTACCCCATTTTCGTCTAGTACGCGAAGGCTGTAGCAGATGCTGTGGCAATGATCTCGTCCTCCTTCCATCAAACTGAATGAATTTAAAGCCTCAAATGGGAATGTGAGCAGTGGATTTTCTTTGAACTCACTTTTTTTTATCATTATCATCATCATATATATTTATTGAAACAAGAGATCTTCCACGTCTAAATATATGATTAGGTAGTTAAGTAGTAGTAATAGCAAGTTTATTTTATACCATATTTATTCTGGAATAAAAGGAGCATAAACATAATATCATTAATGGTTGACTAGAGATTAGTCGAGATCGAGAATCGTCATATCATCATTAATTCTTTTGTGACTGATTTTTAACAATATTATTATTATTATCGTAGCAATAATTCATATAACAATACGTATGTACATTAATAATACACTATATAGTATTTAATAAGTACTATTATGCTGTAGACTGTAGACAAACGAAATTACATTTTTTTTTGGTCGCACTTAATATTATGTGTATACGTATAAGTACTCTATTTTTGCATCTGTATGTAATATTCTTACGCTAATAACAATAAATTATAACAATTATGCAATGAGACGGTATGTATAATATGAGTAGAAACTATAATAATAATATTATCTATTCTATACAAGTTGTGCTATAACATCCTCGTCCAAAATACATATGTATTACATCTACATCCATATTTACTTCCTAAAATATTAAGCTACATATTGTTGGTACACGTATACACCCAATATATTCATGCTGACTAATTATCATCATTAATTGTAAGTTAGATTAGTTGGTTTCTTCATTGTCATAATACATTTTTTATGTTTAAAAATCATATAGTTTCTATTATGTTTTGAAATTCTACGCTCTCTAAAGATTTTGCTACACATTTTTCTTTGAGAATTAATACTCGTGATGTGCAAGCTAAAGATTTTTTTAGCCAGCTAAGCTAAGATGAGCTAAAAACTTTTTAGCTAGCTGAAAAAGTTAGCCAGCTAAAGGAAATTAGCTGAGCTAAAAAAAAATCGCTAGCTAAAATTCAGGAGAAAACCCACCTTTTTTCCATTAAAATTTGTTGACATTTTTTTTGGAGCCCGTTTTCGCGTTTTATCTAGTGCTTTAAGTTTCTTTCAACATTTCTTAGCTGGCTAATATTCTTCAGCTGGCTAAAATTTCATTAGCGAGCTAAAACAAATCTTAGCTCGCCAAACTAAAAACTAAAAGTACCCTTATATTCATAGGCACTAAAGTATACTAAACACATTTTGTCCATAAACTGTATAGTTTTTCCCGTAAAACGACTTAACTAGCTAAATCTTTAGCTTGCACATGTCTAATTAATTAATACGCACCTCATTTCTTCATAACATTAAAGTGTTTCATTCTGTGAGTATATCTAAGTATCAATTTCCATACTGTTTAAGTTTGACATATTTTATAAGCATTTTGGTTATTTTTAGCTTACAGATATTTGCACGGATTCATTTTCTTCTTATTTTACCCCATTCATATAGATTTGCTATTAAATATTACCTACTTATAAGCTATATATATATATATACTATACTTATACTCTTTGACAATTATTCGTTTGACAGCTTGTAATTTTCACATTATTACAGATTACAAAAGGTCTAAAAAGTATTGATTATCATGTCCTTTTAAATTTTACAGAAACATCCGGAAATCATATGGAATTTCCATGTGATTTCCATATACATATACATATACATATAATAATGATTCATATTTCATAACAGACATAAGCTTACACACAATGGTATTTTGTTCTCTTGCAACATAAACTTAATGTGTAAATATCTTATATCAAGTAATTAAGTAAATAGTTGTACATTTGATCTTAAAGCATTTTAATCTGTCCTTTTTCCTTGGAGAGACATGTAATGTTCAAATACATATGGTACCTATACATGGAGCTATTTAAATGTACAGAGTATGTATTATATTATAGCTATATCAAATGCACACTTACAATTTCAGTGCATTTCTTTTTCGACTATATCTATATATTTTTTATATTTGATTGTAAATATTTGGTATTATATGTACGTATAATAGTTTTCTGTCCGTGTGTGTGGAGGAGATGCAGGTTAATTAAAGTCCCCCCCTTTAAAACTAATACATAAATACTAGCAAAGTTGAGCTTGTACGTATATATTTCCTTATGCTTTTTTTTTCATTATATAAACATAACGATGATTATCTTTATCTTCTAAATATATATAGTTAACAATTATTTTTTTTACCCTATACGTTTCATGACGGTTTAATCTGTCGTATATATGTCTTATGAAATATATCTTAATAGCGAGATTCGGAGGTTGAGAAACGCCAGTATACTATTTTAAATTACATACATGTTTGATATTAATTAATATTTAGTTACGTATTGTATGAATTATGACAATATATATATATATATATATTTATAGATGCACGTATATACATTACTTACTTGTTTACCCAAGTACAATGTTTTTAGAGGAATGTTTTTACCGACGATGGATGACGATGACGACATACAGTATTGTATAGTTGTATACATAATATATATATATAGTGTGAATATAGGTATGGGTTGTCTGTACAATTGAATTTAACATTTTTTTTTGTTAATCATAATGTATTTGTTTGAAAATATACATGAATGAGAAATACTTGGTAAATATTTATATATATATATATATGTATATAGAGAGAGAGAATGGCGTTTGTCCATAGTCGCAGATGATGGGATGAATTTTAGTTGTGGTGTGTGGGTCAAATTGGGGTGGGGAGAACAGTAAAGTCCTGAAGTGCATTACGTACAGTTTCATATAAAGGTTTCCCCATTTGAGAATGAGTTTCGGTGGACTCGCCGAGAGTGGATGACGGGTCATTAGGATTATTACCATGAGTTCCAGGATTACTATTTCCACACAGGGTCTGTAACTTGGTCAGATACGAGTCAAAGTTTTCAGAGGAGATACGGTCTCCAAATCCACTCGCATACGGTGTCTCGGAATAGTAATGTGGAGGAGCATATTGTTGAGCATGAGGATGAGGATGAGGATAGCCTGGACCAGGTGGATGATGCACATTCGCCGTAGCACCGTACTGTTGTCCAGGAATCCGGACATTCTCCAGTAATGTGATCACATTGTTACGTAAACTATATATATTGGTAACATATAAAAAGAGAAATATATTTCCTATGTTTGACAGAGTTCTTGTTCTTAATATATGAAAGCATACAAATTACTTTTGATTTCCTTGTACCTTTGGTAGTATGTATTTAAATGTGAACTTCGATCAGTGATTTGTTGGGAGTCTTTTTGTTCTGTTCGTATTTGTGACTCCAATGAATGTACTTGAGATCGGATTCGTCCCAATTCTGACTCTGCTCGTAAATTCTCTTTATGTAATTCGGAAATGGAGATGGGTTGTAATTGCGCATCATCGTACGGTGTGTTATTATTATCCGCCTGTAACAACACGAGAAATTCAACGAAAATCAATAATAGAATTTTATATGATTGATTGTATATGTAATTGGATTTGAAAGCGTGAAATGTAAAATGAAGTAAGTTACCTTTATATGATGGTACATGGATTCTCCATTAGAATGTTCTGGAGAGTAAGCGCCTTCAATGGTTGTTTTCCCTCCTGGACTCTCCAAAACTCTCACTTTGGATCGGTTGGCCATTGGACAACCGCTAGCACTCCGATGAGACAAGAATTTCCCTGTAGCATGACCCGACCCATCACATCCAGGTACTGGACACCTCAAGGGCTCTGCTTCTGGACCCTCTCGCGGTTTACTCTTGGGTTTGTTTGCTCTTGGACATCCGGATAAACTATACACATACCGGCTTTTCACCGTGACATATCAGAAAATAAACTGACACCTTCAGTGCATGGACTCAACCTCACCTCAGGGAGCCACGCCACACACTGGAGGAACAAATATGTGATAGTGTGGAGAGAAATATATGAATGAATATACCGACCTGCGATGAGTTGCATAATTGCCGGAGACGTGTCCCATTCCATCGCAGCCAGGGGTCGGGCATTGGATGAGATCTTTCCCATCCCTCCCACGACCACTCCGCGAGCCTGGAGTACTTGGCACACTGTAGCCCATCAATCGTGGTGTTCGATTCGGATCTCCTTTCGTGTCCATGTATGGACCAGGTGGATTTCCGCCAGCTGAATTCCCACTTGGATTTGAACCATTTGGAAGAGGAGGTGACCCACTTTGTTGATAGGACAGGTAGTATGAGGAGGATGGAGGTGCCCAGCCATTATTATAATGGTATCCATTCGTCATGTACTCATTGTTGTAATAACCTAATCCATACATTAAATGGAGTGAGTTTAGTAAGTATTGTAGTCAAATTGAATGACATATTATTACCAGAATAAGTAAGGATATTTTTCGGGAAGGAAATGTATAGAGAGAAAAGAGAGAGAGAGAGAGAGAAATATATGTATGAATTTACCTTCCCTGGGGTATCCATACGCAGATGGGTTGTCTGGAGAATGACGACCAAAACCTGGGGGGAATCTGCAATTGATTTGAGTTGAACAGTTTGACTCAAATCCTTCATGAATCCTCATAAATATGTTTACTCTCATGCATATTAAATATATGTATATTCCATATAAAAAAAGTTATGTACATATAGAATCTCTACAAAAAAAAGTTTCGTCATATGTGGGGAAATTGAGCATTTTTTGTATCTTTTTTTAAAAGTTTTCTTTTAAAGTTTGTAACTATTATTATCATTATTGAAAATAAATAATAATAACCTTGGCTGAGTGTCAGTAGAAAAGTCTACAGGTTCTGTTTGCTCATCAGGATTCCCATGATAATTAGCCATTTCACTTGAATATGAGCTACTTCCACTGAACAAGGATATATATTATTTATTATATCAAATATTTGAATTGAAAATTGAAAAAAAAAAATACGATAAATATATGGGAAAAAAACAATTCAAAGAAAAAATACTAAGCAAATTATATATATGTGAGAAGAAAAAAGAAATGTTTTATGATGTCTATGTGTTTTTAGATTGCAAAAGACGTATTTGACTCAGATAAAAGATGGCAAGTTATTTTGGAACTATTAGTTGGAATATTTATTTTTTATACAGATATATATAGCTAAAGGAAAATAAAGTGTCTGTTTGAGGCATAGGGAAGTATTTACATACATAGTTTACATATAATATACAAACACACAACAACACCTATTTACTATTTGCATACACATTTCCACACACAAGTAAGTTGTTGGTGTTGAGATATACGATATGCGAACAAATGAATGCTCTTACTTGTGGGTGACCCCAGCAGTTCGACTCAAATCCTGTGGACTGGGCATAGCAGGGCTGGCTGGAACTCCACGACCTCCAAACTGCATGTGATGATGGAAGGGCGACATCCCCACAGCTGAGGCGGCTGACAAATCCATCACTGCAGGTGATGGGGGCTCCTTATTTAATCCACATTTCACCGACAGATTTATCGCTGACGGGAATGTTCCCAAATGGTGAGCCACACTCGCATCATAGCCATAGATTGGTCTGTATATACATATACACAAAGTAATCGAAACCAAAAAGGGATTCCCGTGATTACATCCATCTCAACCTTATATGTAGGTACATAGAGATATTTTCCAGTATCTTTCTCCCTCACTCACTCACTCACTCACTCACCCATATTCAATATGTATATGTAATACATAATATAATCTACATTCTACATAGTCTACAACTAAATCCCTATCAACAACATTTCCCATTCTCTTCTCCAAACCAGAAATCCGATATATACGATATACATTTATAATGAATATGAATAGATTTATTCCCATCTCAGGGGTTTCTTTGCAAACCTGGGATACACAGCACAAGCACTTCCATCCTCTTCTTGTTTAACAGGCTGAGGAGGAGCTCCGACTTGATTATGATATAATCCGGGTCCGTTCATTTCAGTTCGAGCTTCTTCTCCATTTGAATTCCCATTATTTGTCTCTCCACCCCCACCTCCACTATTATTACTATTCGTCGTATTTCCATCCGGATTTGCTTGCATTCCATGATGATGTTGTTGTTGTTGCTGTTGTTGTTGCTGTTGCTGTTGGGCAACTTGATGGTATTCATGATTGTAAATGGTCCGATGAGGAGGTGGAGGAGGAGGAGGATGATGATGATAGCCAGCTTGATTACTTTGACTATTATGGTAGCGGTATGACATTTCATCGTATGTGGAATGAGGTTGAGGCTGTTGTTGTTGATTGGGTGGTCGACTCCCATTATTTTGGTTCGGATATTGTTGCTGTTGCGACTGATTCTGATGTTGTTGTTGCTGTTGTTGTTGCTGCTGCTGTTGTTGTTGTTGTTGTTGAGAGGATTGAGAGCCGAGTCCAGGTTGGACAACAGAGCAATTGGAAGATGTGGAGGAGCTTGTTGATTCACAACAGTATGGATCATAGCCATTACCATTGGCTGTGATGGGTTCAGGAGTGGAGACTCGACTATGAAGTGCACCCCCACCCCCACCACCACCACCCAGGGAGGGTGAGGAACAGGAAATGATTTTATGACTTGGTGATTTACCTTTATCCACCACCGATGAGGGGGATGTACTTGTCGAGCCAAACTGAAACGATGTCTTTGAACCACTATCTTCCTTCCCTGCTATATAAACCGAGAAAGTATATAGACCATTGAATATGTAGTAGACATTTTAAACTTTCGACTAGACAAATATAAATAAATTGTACATTGGTATCGGAATTGGAGAAAGTTTTTGTTCGGGGAAAAAATGGCATTCATCTAAATTTCTAAATGATTGTACATAAATGTAGGAAAGGTTTGAGGGTATATGGAAAACAAAAAAAATATTTATGCTTGTGTAACTTGTTTACTCACAGTGAGATTTTTGACGGGAGTCTCGACCAGTATGCCTGTTGGCGGCTGCAATTGGACAGCCAGAGAGACTGCGGTGAGTATTTCTATTGCTGTTGACGTGCCCGCGACCACTGCAACCAGGCGTTGGGCATTTTAAGATTGTCTCGTGCATTGCCAAAACTATGTATTTATATATATCAGAAAAACAAGGGGGAAAAGTTTGTTGAAATTACTTCATTTTTGGCTTTTTCCATTGTCATAAGTACCTTTATGGTATTAGTCAAAATGAATCTGACACATTTTCATTTTGTCGAAACTATTTCCATTTGAATTAATTGAATTTTTGGAACATTTGGAGAGGACAGGATTTTTTTTTTGTAAGGGGATTGACAGTGAGCAGCAACTCGGCAAAATTATTAATAAAAAATAAATGGGTTTCCTATACAAAATATATAGAAGTTGATGAATAAACTAAACGAAAACTATCATAATTCATAAATGACTAGGGCAAAATGAAATAATTAAATAAACTTATTGGAGATCAAAATATGTATGGAATGAAAAGAAAGAAATAACATTGGAGGATAATTTAGTATGTCATTGTAAAAACAAAGCGTTACTAGTCAAATATAGAAATAATAATAATAATAATAATAATAATAATAATAATAATGATAATGATGAAAGAAATGGAAAGTGTAGAAAGTGTAGAGCGTTGAACTTTGCCAAGAAATTTTAAACAACGGACAGAGTTGTGTTTTGTACTTGTGCCAATATGTAATGTTGGATGCAAGGGTGCATGCAATTAAGAGAAGTATATAGAAATCCACACATAAATTTGCATACAAATTGATATGCGTACAAAACTCTACAAACGGCGAAAACGTAAAGTAAAGACAAAAGAGGAAGTGCATGCATATTAAACAAACTGTATCAAAAGCCACAGGAAAAAGGGGTAGATATAATAATAATAATAATAATAACAATACACACAGTAGTACATTGTAAAGGGACAAGGTCCCCAAAATACTTACTTTCAGGAGTCAACTTATCTTTGCGAGGGCATCCTGAGAGGCTATTTGAGGCAAGAAATAAAGAAGAAAAAGAATTTGGAACTGAACTCTCTCTCTCTCTCTCTCTCTCTCTCTCTCTCTCTCGCTTGTGTTAAAACTTTCATCGTGTTCATAAGTTTCTCTAATCGTAAGTTTAGTTTTCTACTTTAGTTTTAACCTAGTTTTTTGGTCGTTCAAACAACCAAACGACCACATCGGAAAAAGTACAAAGTTTCTTTTTTAACTTTACTAGAGAGAACCTCCGATTTACACTATTGTAGTGTGTGTGTGTGTGTGTGTGTGTGTGTGTGTGTGTGAGCGAGTGTGTGCGAGTGTGTAAGTGCGTATGTGTCGTCATTCAAAAATGTGTGAACTCTGAATACGGAATTATTTGACCCAATGATGAAACTTCCTTTGTGTTTCTCACTCCTTTCACTTTCTCTCTCTCTCAAACTAAAACTACTTATACTTTCTCTTTACTTTGAACTAAGAAAACCTTGAGTATTATTTTCCTAACTAAGACTTAATGTGCATTCCAAAGATGCACCACTTTTACCCCCTCTTTCTCTCTCTCTCTTCTCTTTCTCTTTCTATCTCTCTCAAACACACACACACACGAATTGAACTGCACTCAACTGCATTGTCATATTATTAAAAAAGTTGTGATTGTAATCTATCAACACTGTTTGTCATCTCTCCTATGTACAAATACTCACATT
This sequence comes from Gisinianus flammeolus, assembly GCA_034699125.1. NCBI lineage: Eukaryota > Metazoa > Arthropoda > Collembola > Symphypleona > Katiannidae > Gisinianus > Gisinianus flammeolus. Next base: position 39,555 of record JAIUND010000640.1, read on the forward strand.
ATCTTTTAGCAAACCAATACATACATACACACACAAGTTGTGATATTTTACCTTCTATGATGGGAGTAGAGACCCGTGATATGACCCTGTCCATTGCACCCAGGAGTCGGACATTTAGAAGGGTCTATAGAGAAAAGAAAAACGCGGTTACTAATTCCATCATGAGTACAAAACCAGAGAAAAAAACAATACATAAATAATAATATTATTAAGACATAAAAAAAACATATCACTAGGGAACAATGTAGCGTTTTCTATATAAGAAAAAAATCTCTCACTAAAAAATGTATGCTGGCTCTTTTCCAATTTCCAATTCTCAATTCTTTTTATATATAGGTAAATAAGCGACAGGAACAAGGGAGAAATTACAGTAGTATCATTTAAGACGTTTGTTACATTTGCAATTCGTATGGAACATGGTGAAAAAAGAAGCTTAGCTATGTACAATTACAATCGGTGGATGGGAAAAGTGGAAAAATGTATTTATTTAGTAGCATGTAAGTAATAATAATGATATGTATCTAATACGTATGAGATGAAGTGAAAGAAAGAACGAAAAAAGAAGACCAAGAAGAAGAAGAAGAAATTGGACACACAAAGGGAAATTAAAGAACAAGATGTGAATGCTCAGTGTGCTCTTTAGAAAAAAAGGTGAAAAATGAGGAGAAAATAAGTTGCGAAAGCAATATCTCTCTTTCTCCACCAATTATTGTTTGTTTCTCCTCGATTGCTCTGTGATTCCTTCCTTTCCTTCCACTCTTTTACACTGTTGTAACTCTAGGCAGAAAAAAAATTCATTTATTTGGAGAGAACTATGTAACTGTTACAACGATTTACTACTGCTGCTCACTATTTTTTCTCTCCCTCTCTCTCTTTGCCCCTCTGTCTGCCGTGTAATGATTTTACAAAAGATCCTCTCCCAAATACACACACCATTCATTATTTTTTTCTCATGTAATGTGTAGCGAGGAGAAATTTTAGTTGTATATGCATACAGTAGTTTGGAAGTTACTAAAAAAGTGCGAGCAATATGATTATGGTTATGTAATATGTACCACAGATATCCTCAGTTTCTCTACATTGTGAAGAAAAAAATATTATTTTTGTTGTTGTGATATTGTAAGAGAGTAAGAGTTACTGAGAGGGATTGTTGTTTAGTGCTCTCAAGGAATTATTACTTTAGTCTAACTTGCACGTACTTTCCTCTTGTTTTTTTTAGCTGGGCTGAGGGGTGTCAAAATTAATTTGTCCGAGAGAAATGATTTATGTCATAATTTGGCCAATACACAGAGTAAATGATTGAAACTCTCCAACTTTGGCCCAAGTTTTTTTCCCTTCCCAACTTGGATTCTCATAGATTGATTCCTTTCCTATTTTCTCTCTCTTTCTCTCTCTCTCTCTCTCTCTCTCTATTTCCTCCCTTCAATATCCACGACTATCCATCCATACAGTTTTTTTTGTCTGTGGTACTATTCTCAAAGATGGAGAGTTCCGCTTTCCATTTTTGACAAGTCATAGTCTTTTTTTTTTTTTTGGATGTGACGTATGCGCTTGGTTGTATATTTTTCCCCATTCCATTCTAACTCTGCGCTCAATTCCAATTCCAAATGCATTTCTCTCTCTGCCGTCTTTTTTTTAGAATATGTAGACTGTAGAAACAAGGGGGAAAAATATAGGTGAATGTGAAAGTACAAAATGGTAAAAAGTTGGTGCAGTGGTGAAAAAAAGAAGCATTTGAAGCAGTAGCACAGGAGCAAGGAAATAATAAAAAGACGAGAGTTATTAAGTATATGAGTGGAATGTGTAAGGAGAAGAAGGATGGAGGAAAGATAGAGAGAGAGAGAGAGAGAGAGAGAAAGGAGTAGTATAGGTAGTAGTTTTTTTTCCAAGGGGAAAAAAGCATACAAGAGATATGTGAGTGAGTGAGTGTGTGTGTGTGTCTGTGTATATATTATAAAAGGAGAAAAGTTTGAGCTGCGTAGTTAGAAATGGTGATGTGCGTACCTTTGGCAGTTCCACCTGGAGTGGCTGGAGACATGGTTCCGCTGCGCGATGACTCGGATCCCACCTTTCCAGGATGATCCACAGGCGTCATTGGTTGTAGAACGGTGTACTGCTTTGGCGTCAATGGTGAACTGGCAGGGCTATGATTGTCGACAAAGTCGAATGAACTCCGTTGATGCTGTTGACTCTCCAAGTTATAGTACACTGAAGAGGCAGTAGAAGCACTGGCGGTTGCAACTCCTCCAGCCGACCCCGTCGAGGCAAACCCATTTCCTTTGAATTCATAGTAAGATGTAGTCGACGCATTATTATTATTCTTTTTCATATGTAAATGTTCTTTCGTATGATGATGCACTCCACCAACTCCCAGTTGCTGTTGATGTGGATGTGGCTGTTGATGTTGCTGCTGTTGTTGTTGTTTCTCTGTTTCTTCATCAATCGAAATCTCCAAATCTGCAGAATTTGAGTCATCCACCAACTCATTGAAATCTGGAGCATAGGATTTGACCAGTACTGGTTTATGTTGCTGTTGCTGTTGTTCATTTAATTTTTCTCGATTCTCTTTCTCTAGTTGGATTTCATGGGCATGGGCATGGGAATGTGGATGTGGATGCTGTTGGTGTTGCTGTTGTTGCTGTTGATGGTGATGAGGATGAGGATGATGATGATGATGAGATGGGGGCAGGATTTGATTCTCAGAATGAATTTTCCCCCCATTCCCATCCGTCATCATTCTCCCTTCATTATGACTAATTTCATCATTCAAATTAGTCGGAGTGTTATTATTACCGTTATTATTATTATTATTATTATTATTATTATTATTACTACTATTGTTGTTCGGCTGCATGTTTGGGTTGGAATTACTATTGTTACTATTTATATTACTTATACTACTGCTATTACTGTTCACACCTGGACCAGATTTCTGACTCTGTCCACTTTTTTCCATTTGATTTATTGTTGTGGTTGCACAGTTGGGATTTCGAGATTCCGTGTTTGAATTCTCCTTACAAGAAGTTTCATCATCTGCTCTGTTCTTGATTGGACTGGACACCAACTGGTCATCTTTAACAATTCTCTGCTGCTGCTGACTTTCACTATTTTTTCCAGAAGTCGAACCAGAACTAGAACTAACGCTTGACTGGTTAAACTCCCCTACGGCTGTTGCTGTTGTTGTCGTTGTTGTTGTTGTTGTTGCCTCTCTCGAAGAATCATCTGTAGCGTCAACTCCTTCCACATTACTGGAGGTAGAGCAACTTGTCCTGACTGTCGTACTTGTGGTGGTGGTGGTGGTGGGTGAGGAATTGGAAGGAGACGTCAAAGTCAAAGTGGTAGAGGACGTGGTGGTGGTGGTGTTTGGACATGTGGAGGAATTATTGTCCTGATGAGATGTGATTTCAGCAGAGAGACTCCTCAGTGCCGCTTGTGTCTCAAGTACACATTTTCTATAGTCATCTTCAGCATCTTTGGAAATTCCTGGATTTGTTGAGGATGACGAGGAGGAGGACGTCAACTTTAAGCTCCGACCGGAATTTGCAAAGAGACAATTGTTATTGTCTCTATTTGTCAGTGGAGGGTTCAAGCTGGTGTTACTGCTACTGCTGCTACTGCAACTTCCACTACTCCCGCTACCACTACCACTACTGTTTTTACCACTACAACTATTATTATTATTATTATTATTATTGGTGGAGGAAACTCGACGTCTTTTATTATGTGGTGGCTCTGATGCAGCACCACACGGCAATGATCCAATGGTTGATCCGGGGGAGGAAGAGGACGTATTGTTGTGATCTGGGCTCTTCCGGTGGTTCCGCGTCATGGCCCGAGTACCCATCCTCCACAATACAATACGACAAGTCGTCTCTCCTGCAAAAACAACACAACCTTAAACTTTAGTTCCTTTTCTATTCAATCCTATTTCTATTTCTATTCCTACTTTTACTTTTCCCTCTTTCTCTCTCTCTCTCTCTCTAAACTCCAAGTTCCCCTTTGCCTTTATCCCTGTCTCTTTAGCTATTAAATTCAATTCTCTATTATTTTGAAGATGCACAAGGGCACAAACTTTCCCAAGAGTTATAAACCATTTGCTTGTGTGGGTTCCTTTATTATATACACATAGATCATCCAGTCATTTGTGCACAAAAGCGCAAACTAAGGAGAAACAAAAAAAATCTTATTCAATACTCTAATGATGAAAAAAAGGAGGTAGCAACAATGGAGTGAAGTTGAACCATATGATATGAATGATATTCATGAACAACATATGAAGAAAATTGTAAATTGTAAATAAAGGCAGTAAAAAATACAAGAGATTATGGATGTGTATTTGTGTGTGTTGTGCAGCCTTGTGGAAGATGATGAAAAGGTTTAACCTGTAATATTTTTTTGCTTCATCATTATTGAAGTTTCTTTATTGTCGTTACATTTTGTGTCCCTTTTCTTTCTGTTTTTTTTTGTTTCTATGTGTCTATTTTCTATTTTCCGGCGTCGTCCCTCCATTCCATTGGCTAAGTAATTGGAAATTGGAAGGTTGACGACAGCGACAACTCATACACAGAGAAATAAAGTGAAAACATTGGCCATTGTCGATATGATCAAGTTAGGAGGTGGACATTAAAGGAATTTATTTTCCGGTAAAGTCAAGAGGGTTAGTCATGCAGGGTGAAGTGGAGAATACAAAAGGAACGTTGAGTGTGTGAGCGGAATAAAAAATGAGCTCTCTCTCTCTCTCTCTCTCCTTTCTCTATCCTTGTGCTTTCTCCTTCCTCCTCCGGCTCATCTTCATCCACCACCACCAATACTACTGCTACTACTACTAGCACGAGATATCTCGCGAGATGAGATGAAGAGTAGGGAGTAGGAGGAGTACAGAACATTTTGGAAGGGAGCGTGAAAGAAAAAAAGAGAGAAAGGGAAGAAGAAAAGACTTCTAACAGAACCATGATAATGTTTTCTCTCTCTCTCTTTCACTCACATACCTATTTTTCTTCCAGTGTTATTTCTGTCTTTTTTTCATTCTCGTCTTAAATTCACGTCAATCATCTCACCCAGCAACTCCAGAAGCTTCATCTCGACACAAACATACAGACTACTACAGACACCACACACATCCAACAAGTGTTTCTCCCCCCCCCCCCCCCGTTTTTTTCATCGCATTCACGTTGAGTCATATGTCTCATCTTTTTTCACTAGTTCACTCTTCTTCTTCTTCTTCCCATTTGACTTCCTACGGCTCACTTGACACTCGAAAAAAAACCCGCTCTCGATGACTTTCACCATTTGTTCCCTGTCTCAATGCCACATTTTTGCGGTGAAAACTTACTCTTCCTCCTCCGTCTTTCCCTTTTCTTTTACCCTCTTCTACACTTTTTATGTTTCATGTAATCACTATTAATTTATTTCATTTCATCTTTTCCGATCCATTGGCTCATTCTTTTTCATTTTACATCCCCATTCATATTGTTTATACTCCAGACGACAAAAACAGTTCTTTCCTTCTCTTGACCATTTATTCAAATAAATTTATGCTGACACTGATGTGCACAAAGACAAAGACAAAGACAAAGACATAAAAATACATATACGGAAAATCGAAATCAATGCATTTACTGCATCTACATTTCCGTACACGTACATGTAATTTTATTATGTATTTCCGTGTACGCGTAATGCATTCTTCATATGCGATTAATCGACTACTCCTCCTATGAGCAATTTACTGTACATTATACAATTTTATTTCACTTGTCCCCACTAAAAAAACTGTTACATTGGTGGAGAAGGAATGTTGCCGAATGAAATGGATCATGGGAAAGAGGGTCACGGACAGATATCTGTATGTACATCGTCATTGTCATAGGCATGGAACTGAAAGAATCTAATGGGAGTAAAGAAAATTGAATTCTCAATAAATTTCCTCCCTTGTCCGAATATATAGGAAGACTAATGGACAAGTTCTTGGCTTTCTCAAACTGGCTAATGGAGAAAGAGAGAGAAGGCTCACCAAACGAACGGACTGACGGTTTCCCATACATACAGAATAGACACATTGAAAGTGGAACGGGGAACCAGAACCAGAATCAGAACCAGAACCAAACCAGGGCTGCTCACAAGTAAAAGAAAACCATGAAGAAGGAGGGAAAGGGAGACAGAGAGAAGGGAAGTGAATCGTCCCATCTTTATTCATAAATTTTACGAGAGGAGAATCTCTCTATTCTTAGGGTTAGTATTGGACTCTCTTGAGCCGTGGAAAAAGCGCGTGTTGGATATAAAAGGATTATATGGCTACACGCAACGATTTGTCGGCGAGGATGTCTTCACATTGTCGACATTTTTCTTCACACTAGACTAGAGTGAATAAGCGAACTCAAATGTGCTTCTTACTTCCTTCCGTCTACTCAAACTCATACACTCCTCGTATACAGTACAGTACAGTACAGTACAGTACATTCAGTTGTACAGAGTCCCTTTCTCCCTTTCTCTCCTCTCTCTCTCCTCTTGCTTTACTCTCTCTCTCCCTTTCTCTCTCTGTCTCTCTCTCTCTCTGTACACACAATAAAATCGGCTCGAACTTGTACACATAAAATATCGGATCAACTTTCACCCCCACAAATCATAGTGAATTGAAAAGGAGACCCAACCAGGGCCAACCCGTCTCTAAATATATGACTTGTAAACTTTCTTCCACTCACATAAATACGACAACCCGAGCTGCCCCAACACCCAAACAACTTTATATATTCCATTACCAGATACATAAATACTCTCTCGAGTGGTCAAAACTGTTTAAGTAAGTTCTCTTTCTCTCTCTCTCTCTCTTAACTCCCACAGACTCCAATCTCTACACTAAATCCATAAGCGTGCATATGGCTTGTAATGTAGTTGGTGTTGACACAGGAAGCAATTCCTCTCATCTCACACACACTCACATCCACACAATGTACATACTAGTTAAATCTAGTCAAATATAAATAGTACATAGCAAGAAGAAATGATACAATTTCATCTATTCTACTGATCAGAGTTGTATGCAAATTTTAGAAAATGAAATACTTTCAACTAATGTTTTATGCATAGAGCGAGGGAGAAAGAGAGAGAGAGAGAGAAAAGGGAAAAGACGTAATAGGTACGTTTCGACTAATGAAATATCAAATACTTATCACTAAAGACTGAAGAGACCTTCCACATTTTCTAATATATTGGTTGAAACGTACGTTTTGAGACAGAAAGAGTGAAAGAGAGTGAAAAAATGGGAAGTGATAGGGAAGGAGAGTGGTTGATGTAAGCGAGAGAATGCTCTCTGTCAGAAGATGACGACTTGGAAACGTGCTCTTTTCATTAGAAGAGAGTAATGATTAGAAATTGCAATTAAGAAGGAATTTTTGCATGGGAAACGGCCGTGGAGGAGAAGAAAAAGGAGAAGGAGTGAGAGAGAGAGAAAGAGAGAAGAGAGAGAGAGAAATTGAGAGAGGATATGAATCTCCGTCTCGTTCATCTGTATACTTTGATCTCTTCATTTGCACTGGGAAAGAGTGCTAGAGACTATTTTTATTAATTGGGCCGCTCTTCTCTTTTCCCAGCTCTTTCTCTCACTAATCGCCTTTTTATGTCGTGTGCGTGCAGGGCTGCACATAGTGATGAGGAAGTAGTTGAGGAAGAACGAAAGAAACCCCCCTCGTATACAAACAAACCCTCCTATACATGCATGGACCATCCAGGCAGGCATCCCTCTTCTCTCTCCCTTATTACTTCCCTTATAAATACACTCGTACATGTATACATTAGCTATGGCTATACATCTATGTACGGTATATCTCAGATTTCTTATTACATACATACAACTGGAAATGAAGGGAGGGATGGGGAGCTACAGAAACAGAATCCAGCAAGGTTACAGTTTTATCTGTGTGTACTCACTACTACTCACTTTTATACGATGATGCTATCTGTACATAGGGAAACACATACCACATGCCCATCATCCATGAATTGAAGCAAAAGTGTAGGGGCAAAATGAACTTGATCCATCTGAATGTGAATCTCCCTCTCACTCAGTCTCTCTCTCTCTTTTACTCTCTTTTACTCTCTTACTCTCACCCTGATCGATATATTTCAGAGACTTTATCAAAACACTGGCTGGCAATCCAACGAGCATGAGAGAATGCAAAGAAGATTCATGAGAGCTAATTTAAATCTCCATCGATTCGAGTCTTTTTCTTAATTTCCCTCGCCGAGTTGGGCCTTCTCGCCACCGCGTCGATCTTGACTACTCTACGACTACACACACACACAAGGAGTGAGTGAGACGACTGAACTAGTATTATGCTATTACCACCACATACTACCCACCATCCACTATCCACCATAACCTATACAGTACATACATATACCCTGTACTCTCATTTAAATTCCCCTATTATATTAAACCTACATACATTATTTTACAGGCCACACAGCACACACATGCCATCCCAAAAGAAATACCGAACAGCGAAAGCGAAACGGCTCACTTTCTCTCTCTCTCTCTCTCTTTTTCTCTTTCCTTCTCTCGGCTACTTTTACTTTTAATACTTGATCAATTCCATTGTACAAAACCTACAATCTCCTTCATATACTCGCCAGTAGAAGAGTGAACGCGAGAGATTGTGAAGATGTAAATAGTGAGAAAGAGACTGTGTTGCTATATTAAAATTGTGGGAAATAACCCTCTTTTTGGATAGTGAATAGTAATAGCATTGTATAATGTGTGTGTGTGTGTGTGTGTGTGGAGTATCTTGATATGTAGGGTAGAGAGCGAATCCTTTCATAAACATAAACCCAGCCACACTGGTGCAATAATTACAATTCCTTTGATTTGATCGGCTAAATGAGTGCTGTGCTCCCCATCATATTCATAACTGTACATGTCCGTCTCTCTCTCTCTCTCATACGAGCATAGTGTGCCACACGAGTAGAAGTAGAATGTATGTACATGTAGAGAGAGAGAGAGAAAGAGAGAGAGTTGGGGTAAAAACTAGGATATTCGAGTTGGTAGTTGGAGCGTAGTGGAAAAGTAAATGGCTCTCTTTCGGTTAGTATGTTACATCCATAGATTGGAACTTCTCTCTCTCTCTCTTTCTTCTCCTTTTACTTTTGCCTCACTAACGAAGAAGAAGGAGAAACGTAGAGGAGTGGAGAGGAGAGAGAGTACGGCGCCTATTTTTCTACAGAGATGCCGAGAAACTGGGGAAAAAGCCTCAGTTACTTGGTACTTCTATGACGACTTTTTATACCCCTTACATATTATTCTCTATCCAAAGTGGCTCGTCTTAATCGATTAAGCATAAAAACGACCAGGGAACTCATCTTGTATAATTACCTTCATAAAGATAAGAAAGAAGTCTCCTTCATAATAAGGAATCACATTCACAAACGGCTGAAAGAAGAGAGAGAGAGAGAGAGAGAGAGAGAGAGAGAGAGAGAGAGAGAGAGAGAGAGAGAGAACGCTTGTATGAAATTTCCACAGTCTCTCTCCCTTTCTCTTTCTCTCTGTATACATACAATATACATGCACTCGGAAAACTGCATACAGGATACAGTCCATGGGCCAATAAGTAAGAAGTTTCCCCCTTCTTTCTCTTCAGTCATATCTGTACAATGTGAATGTACCTATGTGTATGTGCATGTGCACATGTATACATTCAGATTATTGTATGTAACATGAAATTCTCTCTGCTTCTGCTAGTCTCATCATTCAGAGTCGGTAATTCCTGGAATAGGAATCGTAATAGTAATAATAATATGGGTTTCCAAATGATAATCATAATAATAATAATAATAATAATATCTTGAACAAATCTGATGAGCACATAGAAATAGAAGAACTATAAAATCAGTACGGAATGTCTATCCAATCCACCGATTACCGATTATCTCCCGAATCTCATCTCTCGCATGTCATGTGTATTTACATTGAGCCATCCACTGGCATATCTTGTATGTACGATATGTATATTAATACATATGGAATAATGGAATAATGGAGTAATGGAGAAATGGAGAAATGGAGAAATGGAGCTCATATTAATACAAAGCTTGAGCATGTACACATAAAATCAAATTGCATACATTTCTCATTTACAAAGAACATGAGAGCATTTTATTCATTGGATAAAGAGATAGTTTTTTTAATGAAATACCAAATACAGATATAAAAGTCATATTCAGATAATCAAACATTGTCTTTTCTTGCAAATAAGAGAATACAGAGAAACCTAAATTTTAATTAATATTTTTAGGGATATGTTGTACTAAAAAAATCGATGGAGAAAACTGGGTTTTTAAAATAATAATAATAATTTAATCATTACGGAGAATGACGTAAAGTTGAGAGGAGAAAGAGAGAAATATTGTTCGTTGATATCGGTACGATACAAATATAGTTATTAGATGCTATGTATATTTCTCACTGAGAGAATACAAATGTTGTTTATACATGTATATGTAAATGCTAGGGAAGGAGAAAAGAAGCTTATAGAGCTTGAGTTTTCCTCTCCTCTCTCTCTCTTTCTCTCTCTCTCTATCTCGAGTTTCTTGGTTAGGTATGTCGAGTCGAGGTCGATTTAAAGGCACATGTCACAAACAAAGTGAGAAGCGATGTCTGAATGTCGTGAAGAGAGTCGCCAAAGGAATAAGGATGGTAAAAGAAGAAGAAGGAGAAGAAGAAGAAGAATGGAGGAGTCATCCCTAGAAAATGAGTCCATAGTCATCGGAGAGAGAGTGAGTGCAGTTTCTCAGTGTACAGAATGAGAAAAGGGGGAGGTCGGCAGACCCCAAAAGTTTTAATTAGATAGAAGAGTGCCAAGATTTATATACGAGAATAATAATAATGAGTCGTTTTCTCTCTTTCTCTCTCTTTCTCGTTCTCTCACTCTCTTCGCTTACAACTCACTGGGTTTAGTTGAGTTCACTCACTCTCTCACTTGCTATGTTTTCCATTTGGCTACATTACAACCAACGAAACGAAAGACTGAAATATAGCGAAGTGATTCTTTCTTCTCTCTCTTTCTCCTCCTCACTTCACTTGACTATCCAACTGGGGAAAAAATATCCCTTTTTCGTTGGTTAAGATACATTGAAAAGTGTACCAAAAACTTTTCAAAGTCTTTTCATTTTGATATACCAATTTCATTTTTCCTCGGTCTATCGGCATCTACAGATATTTTATCTCCTTCCATCAAATTTTAACAATTTTGTTCTCATTTTATTGAGAATTTAAAAAAACAAGTCCTCTGTTTTCTTTTCCAACGAACAACAAAATAGGACTTTAATTATATTACATAAATATTACCAATTTATTGGATGAATGATTTTTTGAAAACCGTTTGTTTTTATTCTTGGAAGGTTGTAAGTTGAAGGATGATCACTGACTGACAGATTTTGCAGCTGATTTTGGCGGTTTGGATTTTGTTTGGTTTTTAATCATTAATTAATTAGGACGAAAATAATCCTACGTTAATTAATACAGAGGGAAAACAAAAGAGATGAAATGATTATAAGGCCTCAACATACAATATACAGAATACTCTTTGTGGCACGGGGAAGGTTTCTACTTTCTACAGTAATTCTGTTCAGTGAAGCATGCTCCAGATTGCTAAGCACCTGGATTTCGGGGTTTGCATACACATTGAGAGAAATGTCAAACAAAGCCGTGGTGTGCTAATGAATGAGAGAGAGAGAGATGGAGAGAGAGAGAGAGAAAAAGGAACAATCTACATCCACCTTCTCCATGTTTATACATAAATATTTATTTCGTACTCTTTATAAACATATAGATTCGTGGTTGGACTTCTTAGCAGGATTTCTATTGTGGATAACAAACGATGGACGTGTGTGACTTCTTTTGATTTCCCCCTGTGATTTCATCCTGGCTCGGTTTACCATCACACCAAAATCTGTTCTCAATCGAAAATTCTTTAAACCGACAGAGAGAGAGAGAGAGAGAAAGAGAAAGGGAGAGTGAGAGAATCTCTTCCACTGTTGTTTGCTCAGATAACCCATGTACACCTCCGCGGATAACCGCTTATCATTAGGAATACACCACATTCAAATTCAAATATACTCCACTCGGCGACACATTCAAAGTCAAGTCAAGCGTAGCTGTCAGTAAAATTTCCTATTGGTAGCTTTAAATTCTATATGACATGTCTATAGTCTCTCCATCTCTCTCTCTCTCACTCTCTCACATTAAGTGTGAATAAACGTGATCTTTACCATTTACCACCAACTCAAACATTCGGCTCACTTTACGAGCTTCTGCCTTCCTTCCTTTACCATTTCCCACTAGACGCTAGACGCTGCAGGAACTGTAGAGGGTTACACTCTGAACATGAACTCTGACTCGGGCTCTTGTTGGTAATTTATATGTAGTCGGAGTCGCGTGTATCGTACACTCAAACTCAAAGTAATCGTTACCCTCCATCTAGAACATTGAACGACGAGTCAGTGTGTGTGAGTTGAGGTTTACTGTGAGGGAGCTGAGCTTTACACAGTATCAGTATTGCGTACACACAACTCCATAATACGAACATAAAATACAAACACTAGGACTCACACATATAAGTATACATATATGTATATGTATGCACACTCAATTGGATCTTTCACCGACTTCAGTCGAGTAATATGGCCCACATAAACATACCTTAATAGCCACTCTACTCATTTTCTTACTATTAGTGAAATTGTCTAAGGAATTATTGCGGCTTCGATTTTATGTGCATGTCATTCTCCAAAGATACTACAAAGATACAATGAACGACTTCCTTTCTTTTCATCCCCACACAAGCAAATTGAGTCTTCACTTTTGAGTTTACTTTTACTTTTACTTCGTAGTCAATTCATTAACATTCACATTCCTCTCACTTTTCAATGTTCTGTATTTTTCTCTATATTTTTCCTGGCTTGAATAAAAATTTAACCTGAGATTTCGTAGTTATTTATAATTAGTACAGTTTGTGAAAAGATGCTCATTAGTGTTTTAACTGCACATTTTTGGCGCAATCAAGCTGAAAAACTGAAGTAATACAACGAGAAAGTACAGGCAGAGTTTATTATACCAAGCTTTGCTTTGCTTTGAGCTAGAATAGGAAAATATCCGGAGAGGATGTCAATGAATAAAGTTGTTATGACTGTAAAAGATGGTTATCGTTTCGTTTGCAAATGCGTGTGTAAATCGGGCTGTAGTGTTAAAAGTAAAAGTAAAGTGTAAATGGGAATGTGAATTGGTAACTGTTGCCAGTCAGTGGGAAGAGAAGAGTGAGAAAGTGTGACGACTCTCGTGGTTGTATGTATATTTATTCTAATGATGTTAGAATGATGATGCGGCAGTAGCATTGGCTGTGGCTGAGAAAAGGGGAGAGAGATGCCGGAAACATCAAGAGTCTTCAAGGTACATAATGTGACAGTAAGTGGGCTTATCGTCGTCCCAAAATTGAGAGGATGAATAGGACGGGTGATTTTTCACTCATAGGGAACAAAACCATGGAGGGACTCTCGGCCGGGCCCATCCATATCCTAAGTATGTATAATACACACACAAGTATCCCGTTACCCTGGTGTCTGTTGAGAGTGAGTGAGCGAGTGTGTACGATATGTATGTATGTGTATATATATGTGTGTGTGTGTATGTGGGTGGGTGAGTGTAGGAAAGGTTTACTGGCCCGTGATAAATGATACGGCACTCCACCCCTGGATTCATACGTCAAATACGCTATTAATTACAAGGTAGCCGCACATCAATTATACAGCCAACAAGCCAACCCATACCAAAGAGCTTTTATCGCTCGCCAGCTCAGGTTCACCACCTTCCCCGACAATGAAAACGAAACGAGAGAGAGAGAGAGAAAACTCAAACCAAAGGGAGCCATCACCTTTCATTCATGAACTCTCACGTCGTCCCATTTCCTTTTCGTCCACAACAGGTGCGAATTCAATGGGAAAATGAAACGAATTTTAATTGTCTATGCTGAGCTTGAGCTTGTTCTCTCTCTCTCCCTCTCTCTCTCTCTCTCTCTCACGTTCCACTCCTACCCAATTAACACGTTCTCCATTCTCTCTCCGACGATGGTTATGGTAATTGGTAATGACACAATCCAGAGTCCACACTATTATTTTCAAAACTCTGGAGATCAATTTGCTTTTTCAATTCCCAAACCCATATCAACATTTCCCTTTAAACGACAGTATGATTGTCTTTCTATCGTATCTTATATGCTGGTGTACATTATTTGTGCTCTGCTGTGAGTGTCATGTAGTTAGTCGTTATTGGTTTCGCTTTTGAATCCCAATGAACACGTTTACGTTACAACAGTCAGCATACACCGCGTAAACACACTCTACGTAACATGCTCACGTATATTTTTATATGTATGGATATTTACAATCCCCCAGGAGGAAAATCTCTAAAATGGGATGTACTCTCTCTGCTCTGTAGTAGATGCAAAATATGATAAAATGTACATACATGCATTCCGACTCCGAGTTTTTATTCTCCAGTTTCTTTTCCTTCTCTGTCCCTGTATCTCTCTCTCTTTTTTACCCCATTCAAATCACAATAGTTTTTTTTCACCGTGGTGGTAAAAAAAGACTGGGGAGGGAAAAAGAGAAATGTTAAAGACGCATAAAGTGAGAGATTTATATGGGTTGCTATTGAAATCGTGTGTGTGTGTGTGAGTGTGTGGAGTATGATGGGCTTGAATGTAATACAGGATACAGAGAAAGAGAAAAGAAAAAAGACGGGATTGTAGTCAGTGTACAATCTACACATACACACAGTGAGAGAGAGAGAGAAAGAGAAAGAGAAAGAGAGAAAGAAAGGAGCGAGAGAGAAAAAGAGAGAAGTTGTTGGTCTATTGATATGAAGAACTTTTGAGAAGTTAGCGTAAAGAATCACTTATGGGGAAAGTTTATGTAGTTTACAGCCATAACAAGTAGGTGCTAAGTACTGTGTCAAAAACTAGGTGAATGATGCTTTTCCCCTCCAAACTTTTCTCATATGGGTAATAATATGAGCAAAGAGAGAGAGAGAGAGGAAAGGAAAAAAACACGATGACGACGACGACAAGGAGAGAACCAGGAACCAGTTTGTGAATGTGTGAAGGGAAGAGTTTCTATTCCTTGCATTGACATCCAGAAAATGACTACGGTGACATGCTTTCCTAAGTCACAAGCTAAACAAGAAGAAGAGGAAGAAGAAGAAGAAGAAGAAGAAGAAAGAGAGAGGAAGCAAACCATGATGGTGGAAAAAATCCTAGAGAATTAATGCTTTGCTCTGTTGTTGGCAGGGTGTTTTTTCATGAGTTTAAGTTTGCACGAATCTGGATCTGGATGTGGATCCCAGAATGTCGGGAATCCGGATCAAGAGAAGAACAGCAGATGAGGGAGCGAGAGAGAGAGCGAGAGAGAGAAATCAAATGGGAACGGTGGCGATGACGACGAAAAGTAACTTAAACACATTTTCCCGATCCAAATGTCAATGATCAACACATACACATACACACTCACATACACATTCACATTCGTATGTACACATACATACAAACACGCATGGATGCATGAATGCATAGGGATAAGACCAACACACACATGTATATACACAGTCAGCAGTAGAAAGTAGAGATGCTCGAGCTCCTTTACAAGTTATATAATTTGCATAGCTATGTGAACACACAATACCAGAGAGAGAGAGAGGGATTGTTAATGCAAGGCTGATAATGAAAAGAGAACTAGGCAATGGTGAAAGGCACGCTTTCACCTTTGAAATTAGCCTCATAAGAGAAGTAAGGAGAGTCAGAAATTGTGCGGGTTGAACGAAACGCATGTGACTATGAAGAGGAGTCCAATTAACATTTTAATCCATGCTCAACCAACACATATGCAAAATAAATCAGTTCCCCTCTTGATATTCAAATGGGACGGATCTCTCTTGCTTCACAAATTCCCTCCTTCTCTCCCTCTCTCTTTCTCTATTTCTCACTCTCTCAATCCCTTCACCACTTCTCTTCGCAATTACACAGTCTATAACCATTTTCCATCTCTTATCATTTCATTTGTCTGTCTCTCTCTCTGTTTGTGTATATATATCGTATATGTGTGTGAGGAGAGTTCAACTCCACTTCCTCTCAGCCAAACATTGGCAATGTTATAAAGTTGATATTCTCATGTGTGTAACTACATTTTACTACAAACCATGTACACATACACACGCACTCATAGTAGATCCAACTTGATTTCCCTACGTTATTTTCCCATTGCGTTTACTTATGTACACACTCGTGTACGTATTCCTGGTATTTGTGAGTAGTAGTTGATCCTGAATGCACTCTACGCATTCTTGAACATCTTTTGTTCTGCTCAGTTCAGTGTTTTTTTTTTAAAAAGTCGCAAATTTGACAGCATTTAGGCATGTGGAGGTCATCAACCGTAACAAGTAGGCAGTTTAAATCTCCAACGAGTCGAAAACTGCTTCCCCATCAGCGTTGTCGCCGACTCAATTCCCATTTTCTAGTGCGTGAAATGGGCATGAAAAAAAAATCTGAAATATATTTTTTTGTGCAGTCATTTCACACATTCATTTGAACGAGTTGCGTCTCGCTCCTCATTCAATGAGACTATAGAAAATTAGTCGTGTAATTCAAAGAGCTAAAATCCATGTCTATTCAAAATCCAGAATCCGCAGTAAGCAGTTTCTTTCCATCACTCTCTTTATTGTATTCGCTCTCCTACTCAAATTAAATCTTTTTTGAGGATTGAGGATATCTCTTCTCTATGTACATTCTACATATGGATTTTCTATTCAAAAACTCTCGAGGTTTCCAGCATTTGTGTTCTGTGCATTTGAGAGTCGGGTGTATTCTTGGTAAGCACACGTAACCTTGTGCACTTTGACTACACATACACACACATACAACACTCCCATTGACACGGCATTGAAATCCTGCTCTCTCTTCTCTCTCTTTCTCTCTTTCTCTCTCTCTCTCGTCCTCTCTCCTTCCCTAAAAAGAATGATTAATTTCACGGCGGTTCGGAAATTAGTCCATATTTACTCATTTCCCTAATGAAATCAGATCCATGAGGGGATTCCAAAATCCAACTAGTATAATGGCCATTCAACGTGATTGTGTATTCTCAAGGTGTTGGGGATTTTCATACACTCAACAAATTCTCTTGTCCTCTTGTTTTTTTAACCGTTTTCACTATACAAAATCAACAAAAACATGATGGCAACGGAATTTTGGCTGTACATATTTTTTAAATTCCAAATGAAATTCTAAAAATTATTTAAATAGCACTAAATACTAAACTAAGCACAAACATTTGAGTCGGTTGGTAAAATTGTAACAAGAAGTAAAAAAGATGTACAAGTTGGAAAGTTTCTTTAAAAAAACTAAAATCCGAATCGGACCAAATGAAGAGAGAGACGAGGACGTTTCTGTACCATTATATGTACTATCAAGTATCCTCGGTCACTGTCCATTCATTTAGATGCATTAGTCACATTACAAGGTTCCTTTAATTTTTCCGAGTGGCGCCTGATGGGATGAGAAAATAGGAAGAGAGGAAGAATGGGAGAGATGGTTCTGTATGTGTGTGTGTGTGTGTGGGCAAAGAGAAGTTTGTTTGTTGGCTTGGGCACCTCCATTCAGAACTCCCATTACCGTATCTCTTTTTATGTATAAACAGTCTGACACTACCAAATACCGAATACGAAATCCATGTGACTTGGAGGAGGATGCAGTACTACTGATAGAAGACTGTCCAATAATATCTACAATTCTTACATGGTTAAGAATACGGTACGACCTCCATATGTACACTTCTGTAAGAATCCAATGTAGTTGTATGTAGTTTGATATAGCTGTAGTGTCAGAATATGTCTAGTACATGTTATAGTATAATAGAATTTGGTTCCCTTTCTCTAGCCAAGGTTGGTTACTGGTACGAAACTCCTTCGTCCTTCCTTCTCTTTCTCTCCAGCCTGTGTGTGTGTGTGAGTGTGAGTGTGAGTGTGCAATTTGTGAGTGAGTGTCAGAAAACGTGTCGCTTGCTACCCTCATTTGGCTCATCGACCGTCTTGCGCTTATCCGATAAATTAAAACCGGTCTAAAAGCCATACCCAAGTCAAATACTCTCTCTCTGTCTCATGTCCTAATGTGTATGTACATATGTGTATGGTGATCCTGTTCAACAATTTCTTCAATGTCCTCACAATCTAATACCAACTTTCCACGCACGATCCCTCTCAAAATTTCCCCAGTATAATTTTATGACTGTTATTATCATTCATATTGACCTTTCCCTCAAATCCTGACATGTGTATTTTCATGCACGTCTTTCTCTACAATTTCGTATTGATTGTTGATCCCAAATATTTTGGTTTAAAAAATACGTCAAAGCTCTCCCGTCAGCAAAGAATATAAATTTGAACATAAAATTGTGAGTGAGGAGAGCTCAGAGTTAAGTTCTGATGACGAGCAGAGAGAGAGAGAGAGAGAGAGAGAGATTGGGGAAATATAGATCGAGTTAAATTAAATAATGAATAGTCAATAATGATCGTGGGTAGGATTTTCAAGTAGTGAAGGAAAAGACAAGAAAGACATCTCATTAGGAACGTTGAAAAGTGTTTAGAGAATTGGACAGAGATTGAGGATGGCAGAAAGTTGTTAAAGAACAATAAGGATACGAGAATGAGGATTCATACTAATACTGGAAATAGGAACGGAGAGTGAGAGAGAAAAGCCCTTGCTTTACAGACACATATGTAGAATGTAGAATGTAGAATGTAGAATGGACGTGTGTGATGGTATAGTTTAACAGTATATAAAGAACAACCGAGGGACTCCTTGACGTAGACACAAAAATACATACACAGGGAGAGAGAGAGAAGACAGATTAGTGAAGAAATGAAGGAAGAAGTGAGAGGAATGCATGGAATTGCAAAGAAGAACTAGGCAGCGTCCTTTGTTGTTCCAAGACGATAGCTAATTGAATGCGTTTTGAGAGGGAAAGTGTCGGCATAGGTAGTTCTCCATTCATTTCCGCATTGACAAGTCTTTTAGGACGGTTCCTCCACTGTACGTGTGAATTAAGGGAGTGAGTATTAAAGTGTGTGAGAGCGAGAGTGAGAAAGAGAAAGAGAGACCGAAATAGAGTGAGAGGAATGAAAGAAAGGGAAAGAAAGGGAAAGAAAGAACGAATGGAAGAGAGAGAGTGTGTGTGAGTATGAAAAAGAGAGCGACAGAAAGAGTGAGTCTGAAAGGGCGAAACGACGAGAGAAAAGAAAATGGGCAGGAGGTGGAGAGGAAAAGAAAATGTGGAACCAGAGAGAGAGAGAGAGAGAAAGAGGCTCTGTGGGTTACAGAAATGTATTCCATAGTAATAGGAAATAGAAGAAAATTCTCGAGTACTTAATTTAGCAGCGAGAGACGGCCTTGCTAATGAGTTTTCTGGCTATGCAGAAAACTGAGAAAACTCTATATCTGTTGTATTATATGTACATTCTGTGTATTCCATACATTTGTGTATCCATCAGAAAAAGGAACTCCAACCCAGCTAATACACACACACGTACTGTATATACATATGTAGAATACATACACACAGAATCACTATCAACCAACCGAACCCACAAAACTCAAAGCCAAGCCAGAGCAAGAGCCCCCAATTTCTCTCTTCTCTGACTCTCATTCTGGTCGTCATGACACGACAGTCTCCATCCCCACCCGACTGGGGTGTATTGAGAAATCACATCCTCACAAATATGTACGCTCATTTATAATTAATTCAAGGCATGTAATGTCATGCTATACACTCTCCTCCGTCGTCACTTGTATCCAACCAATGTACGATACGTCTCGTGTCCGTTTCTTACTCAATTCGTATTAAAATACTAAGGAAAATATTTCTTGTTCAGATCTAAAGTATATAATTTCAATTGTTTAGCCAACTATGTACAAATATTTTCACTTACCCTATATATATATTTTGGTATATTATTGTGGACGACAAGTAAGAGGGTTGAATGTGAGGAA
>JAIUND010000641.1:0-59584 GCA_034699125.1 Gisinianus flammeolus
TTGAAGAATTGAAGGCCCATATTGTTCTTTATATTATAAGTTGAAGAATTGAAGGCCCATATTGTTCTTTATATTATAAGTTGAAGAATTGAAGGCCCATATTGTTCTTTATATTATTTGTATTTCTTATGTTCATTTTTACAGAAAGACGATTTCGACATGCTTTGATTTCCAGCTGCCAGTTTACTCCTATTCACGGACGAATATGAAAGAAAATGTCAAATTGATACCTACCCATCATGTCCACATTCATCAACGACATTTTCCCTGTATAGTTTTTTAAAAATGTTATTGCATTATATAAATAAGTTATTCTGTCTTGGCATACACAAGATACTAAAATTTTTGTACAGAATGTATTGCAAAAATATATATACATACGATATATACATCTTTTGTGTCCATGAATGTGCAATATGTACATATATATTCGTATGTATACACGCGTTATATTTTGTACGAAGGGATCGTTGAGAATTTCAAGCATCATGTAATCTATTGTATTGTCAAAATAAATAGAGCAGTGAAAGTCGTCGAGCACTCAATCCCTCAAAATGTTTGTTTTTTATTGCTCTATTACAAACATTGGTGTTTTCCTCTCTGTTTCTCATGACTCGATCGTCATATGATACACAGACGATTTTTCTTACATTTGGTCATTTGCATTGGGAATGTGGAACAAAACGATCGTGTTAGGAATCATTGACGAGCCATTCATATTCTGCTACAGACGCACAATATCACATATACATACGACAGCTGGATAAGAAAAGACATTGAAATTTCAAGAAGAAGAAGAATATAAATGGATCGATGAATTTCTTGTTTGGCTCGAGTGTAAGCTTGGAATAATGTCCATATTACGTATAACAATGTAAGAATTCTTCTCTCTCTCCCTCTCTCTCGCTCTCCCTACACATTGATATGATTCAGAGCTCCTTTGCATGTAGACAAATTGGTTTGAGAGCAGAAGCATTTTTCAACGAGTCTAGATAACCAATATAGATTTATGGATGAAGTGAGAGAAGGGTGAAAAGACACAAGACGGCGAGTAAAGGAAAGAAGAAGAATAAAAAATGAGCAAGACTAAGGAAGAGTAAAAGACGGCTACTATATAGTATATACAGATAGTATGTATATATATGTGTGTGTGTGTTGGGAGACTTTCAGCTCTGTGATGAGTATGTGTCGGCTCGGAATTCCGAATTTTTATGAATGACCCTATTTCACACGGGGTTGACTCCAACCAAGACGATATTGAAAAGGAGCAAATTGGCAGTCGTAAAATCGACCATGATGATTCCTCTAGGAGTCCAGTAAGGTAACTCTTCATTCTGTAAAAAGTCTCTATAGAATATATAGAAAATCATTCTCACTTTCTTCTCACACACTCATAGATGCATACTCGTTACATACTTTTAGCCATATACACGTTATGTGTGTGTACGTGTTAGAGTGAGAGAAATGCTTCTCAAGGCACAAGAGTGCCCGAGCTCGAAAACAATACGGGAAAACCGACGAGGATGGTGGCATTTAATTTTGATGACTCTCGCTCTCTCCCCCTCTCTCTCTCTCTCTCTCTTTCTTTCTTTCCTTCTCTATAGCTTTCTTCCCAAGTAACATTTCACTCAAGGAAAATTTTTGATCGAACTTCTACTTGTTCCTATTCGAATGAACGTAAACGATGAGTTACCTATAAATGATGAAAGTGTGTGTGTGTGTAGAGTCAAGAGTTTGGGAGTTATATGTGATAAGACGAGGAGGACCCACACAAGAGACCTATGAGAGTTTCAATTCATGGATAAAAACAGAAGGAGAAAGTCTTCAAGTCTTGTGGTGGCCATGAGTTGAGTTCGCTACCGGTTTTTGACTTTCTAACGTTTCTGGCATGGCATTGGCATTACAAAGGCATGAAAACACGAGGAGCTGACGATGAGATGAGGAGTAGTAGACGAAGAAAAAGAAAAGGAAGAAGAGGAAGAGGAAGAAGAAGGAAAAACCGAGAGGGAGAGAAAAAATATCTAGGAAAGAAGAAGGGAAAGACGTAGGAGGTACCTTGGGGGATTCCATCTTCTTATCTCTCATTCAGGAAGCGTTGAGTCGCAACTTTTCCGATGAGCAAAAACCTTGTCTTTATTCTAGTCAGCAGATAAAAAATGGCGGGGGGAGCTGAGGAAAATGTGACTTTATAGGACTTCATCACTTTATTGCCTTTATGGGCCTGTGATCGCCCATAAAGGGCCTCTGATCTGCCCTCACTAACATTTACACTAACCTTTACAACTTGACACGCAAAAACGAGACTCATTTCACTCATTTCCTAATCTAATCATTTCATGCTCTCTTAAGCCAAAACCTCTTTCAACAATTTTATTCCCCGACATTTCATGATCCTCACAAGCTCACTTTCTCTCTCTCTCTCTCTATCGTATAAAAAAAATTCACTCTGCACAAACCAGACAAACATTTTACTTACTCATCTTCATTCTTGCTCATCTGGATGAACATGTACTCACAAAACATCATCTATACAATGTACAATTTCCACGGTAAATGACACTTGAACTTCCAACCCCGGAACTTGGAAAGTATCTGTAAACTCAAAACAGTCTCACATACACATACACATACACAATCTGTACATGTCATAATAAGTGCAAATAAAGTGAAATCAATTCTCTCTCTCTCTCTTTCTCTCCGTCTGAAAATGCACTCCATGTCATTCGAGAGTCACGTACAATCTTTCCGGCATTTCAACCGTCCATCTGTCTGATTTTTTTTTCAAATTTTTTCTATGAAAACCGTCTCTGAACATTAGATTCTTCACAACTTGAGACTTTTTTTTGAAACTCTTCAAGGGAAAACCTGAACATTTATCTGTATATAAGAATCAAAAATCTTTCCCCCTTTATATCATAAGTCAAACTGTAGAACGTGCTTCAAATCTGTCAAACTTTTTTTCACCTACTTTTCCCCCTCTCTCTCCTTCAAAAAAAATGGAGAAAAGCAGAAAAACTAGAAGAAAAACCTTTCAACTTATTAAACTCCAGTCAACTTCAAACTTCATTATTACGCCCTATCTCCCTTTCCACTGCATTGACTGTTGACTGTTCAGCTGGACTGACTAAAGTAAAGGATAAGAACGTAGGGAGCGAGAGAGAGAGAAGAAAAAATAATAAATACTTCCTTTCAGGATTCAATGCCTCAATTTCCTTCTCTTGAAGGGAGACTCTGTGTGAATCATCATGAGGAGAGAGAGAGAGAGAAAGTGTTCATAAAAAATCTTTACAACTTTCTTGCAAATAAAATTACAGTTGTTATGTCTTTTTATACGCCCCCATTTGTATTATCGCTTGAGATGTCAAGTCTTCGTAAGTCGTATGTGAGGATTATCAAAAAAAACAAAAAACACCAGCTTTCTTTCACTATCCAAGAGCCAAAAATGAAGAGGGGAAAGTGCAATGAAGCAGACATGTCTTTACTCTTTACATTCAAATGCATCGTTATTTTGAAAAACAAAATAAAATATGGTGTTGACACTGGCAGATGCTTCGTATTACGGAAGTGTATCGTATGTATGTATTTTTTGCCTGAAACCGGTTAGACTTAAGTTCTCAAGTGATCCAATGATTTCTCGTTGATTTCAAGTTTTGAGTGTATGGCTCTGAATCGAATGAGACCATGAACGATGACGAAAAGCGTAATTCGATTTCTGATTAGGAGCAATGAGAATGTTGGGGAAACTTTGAAGAAACGATTCCATATATACTCACGCAGTCACTCTGAATTCAGAAACTATTTACGTCGACCGAGTTTTTCATTGACTAATGAAAATATTCTCGTTGTTCATTCAACTCTCTAGAGAGAGTCTGGAGAGATTCCAGGACGGAATTAGGAGAAGGAGAAGAGAAAAGAGAAAAGGAAAAGCAAAGTTTTCTCTGATTAACTACTTGAGCTAATAAGATTGCTAATAGGGTTAACTAAACGTGACTAACAAATTAAGAGATACAAGTCACGTACTTGCTCCATCTCCACCTCCCACTCACTCACTCCTCTCTTCTCCATTGAATTTGAACCTGTTGCATTTCCTACCCTCCCGCTTTCTCTCTCACTCTCTCTCTCTCTCCCTTCACTTTCTGTAATTCTTTAACTATATACCCAAGTCTTCATCTCCCAATCTACTCTATAGCTTTCACTCTCTTCTTCCTCTTCTTCTTCTTCTTGGTCGTCGTCGTCGTCTTCACCGTCTTTTCCTTCTGTGCTACATACATAATAGACGACTTGTGGAGGAAGCCATGTGCATCAAATCTTGTGTGTGCGTGTCTAATGTCTGCCGACTATATAGCCGCACTCTGTCATATCCGTACTGAGTAAGGAGAGAACTTGTCAGATGTTTTCTTCCCAAAATATCCTCAACTGTCATCACTATAGTAAATGGATGAACAAATCCAACAGTTTGAATTCTGTGTAGTGGAATGTCTGTCTGGAACTAGAAATGTGCAGAAAGCGTGAAGTGTACAAATTTAAATGCGACAGTTGTCGAATTATTTTGACGACTAGTTTTTTTCTTGTTCCTTTTCTTCACACTTGTATGAAGTGTGAGGAAACTATATTATTATCATAATTCGTATACTATCCCTTGTATTTGTATTATTATTACGATGATGGATATAGTTGAAGGTTGGAGGTGGTGTGTAGTTGTGTAGATGTGTAGAGTCAGAATGCGTATGTACATAATGTGAAGTATCTGTATCTGTATCTGTGGAGTGGAGGTGAATAGAGAGGCAGATCAAGTTAAGTTAAGTACTTGTGAGTGGATCTTGTTGGATTGTCTGTATAAATAAATGGGGCTTGACATTAGATCTTATTGCCATGTTTATACAAGTTCAAATGTGTGTGTGGAGGATGAAGGTGAAGTTTGAGAACTGCCGGTGGTTGATCCAGAGTAGTTGGCAAAATAGCTCAAACCATCATCCATAGGATATGGAGGGATAGGAACTGGGATATGTACATGATGCTGCTGCGATATGATATGATGGGTCGACGAGGGATCCACAGTCAAGTCCAGAAGAGAATGCATTGCAACGAAGACCAAGAAGAAGAAGAAGAAGAAGAAGAGAAAAAACCTCTTGCTCTTGCTTTCTCTTTCTCTCTATCTTGGTGTCTTTTTTCTCTTTTCTAACTTGTATAGGTTTTCTTTTTGGCTTTAGGTTTTGGCTTGACTTTGAGTTGGATGATGCTTCCGTTTCGGTCTTCGGTTTTTGGTCTCATTCCACCATCCACAATCCACCATCCAAGGGAAATCTTAATCAGCTAAGATGGGAAAAATTGCATTAAACCCCAAGTCCTCAGGGAGTCACAAGCTTTATGTATGAAACCCAGTAAGTCACTTATTACCGATTCTGATAGCATTTCCAATCCCAATGGCCGATACATACAGTTAAAATGCTCGAATCAGACATTACCCGTCTTTCCTTGGGTATTCGTACATCCGTATCCGTACAGTACAAAGTACGAAAAATCTACAAAAACCAGAGATCTCACTCCCCAACGTTGTGGTGTATACATACATACATACACGCACTCCAGGGCATGTACTTATATGCATGCTCTCTCTCTCTCTCTCTCTCTCTCTCACCAAACAGAACATAACATTGTTTTTTCCTCATCCCCCCAACAACTTTCCTTTCTTTCCTCTCTGTACTTATGTTATACCTACAACCAAAGTGAGTAAAAGACGTTAAAGTTTCCTCTCTTTCAATTATTCTCTACTTGAAATCTTACCCTCAACGTTTAATACGATATATAAAAAATGAATTGAGAAAGCACTCAATGGAGCAAGCATATCAGTTATCAATCTCTTAACTGTTCAAACTAAGAATATCCAGCTTTATTTTTTGACAGTATAACCTTTGAATTTCTCCTGTACCGTCGCAATCTAATTTTTAGTAGGCCCTATTATTGTTGTATTTAAGGAGAGTTAATACAGCAGGAGGGATTGTACAGACAAACTGGGACATTATGAATTTTGAGTTTGGGCTCACAAAAGGCCAAATTGCTCAGAGCTCAAAATTTTGTGAGGAAAATTCACAAATATATATGTATACAAATATAAATATGTATACAAATATAAATATGTATACAAATATAAATATGTATACGTATAACAATTGTAAGCTGTAAAAATTGAAGATGGCAATGATGAAATGACATGAAAGTCTACTACATACATGGGAACAAACGAAATAGAGGAGAATTTTCTCTTTGAAAGGATTTTCATATTAAATTTATCTGCACATTGTAAAGTAATTCAACGAGCTGAAAGCTATCCAATTTCCACCTAAAATCTCCATAGGAAATAAATTTTGGTAACAGTAATGTATGGAAGAATCTTGAAAAAAAGTTAGTTTTTGCTCAGGTAATAAAAAAAAGTCGCTTTTCCTGGGAGCTGGAAACTGTAAAAACGACTCTACAATGGACGAAGAGAAAGAATATGACACAAAAATCAAATTGTATAATAATGCATTACATTTACATGTGCAACAATTTATTAGGAAATGACAAATATTTTATTGGAAAATTGCAGATTGGAGGGAAAAAAATTGAAGGAACAAATGATTGCTTCACAAATCAATTACGACAAGGAAGAAGAAGGAGAAGAAGAATAGAAGAATATCTGTGGGTACAAGAATATTATATGCAAAATCCATCCATTTGCTCCGTCCTACAGCTACTCCAACTCCAACTGCATCTTCCATCATCATCATTCTATTTGATTTTCTTTTATTCTTTCGCACAAGCTTTTATCCTCATTGAATTGATTGAAATTTCATAGAATTTCCCCTTTATGAATTCCCAATTTTTTTTTGCTCCCCTACCCGATCCATTTCATTTCACTTGTAATATAATACACAATGTATCTCCATCGTTCTTAAATATTCTTATGGATTCATACTGTAGAAAAATGCAATGCAATGCGTGTTCTTCTTCTTCTTTTGGTTAGTACATTTTCCATTACATGGAAATTCCATTGTGGAAAACGGTGTCGCCCGCAATCCAAATTCCAAACCGAAAAGAGAGTTTCTCCCCTAGAATTATTTTCGATGCATTTGGCAGTTGGTTTAAAAAAAAGTCATAGGAATGGTAACAAAGTACCAATAAACTGATACCATGTAATATAATAAGAATAAGAATAAAAATATGAGGATGGGAAAGAAGGAGAAGGAGAAGAAGAGGAAAAGTTTGTGTGCTTCAAAAAAGAAGTCTATGTACATATGTACTATGTATTTTGTGTATGTCATAATAATATTATTGAATGTGTTCATCCATACCCATATCTGTATATATGTATATATAAAACGGGACTGTTGGGCTACCTATTGATTTTCACTTATGGAAATACTATTGTATCTTTCCTGACTCTGTTTCAATTACGACTTGCCAAATGCTAAACGGTTCCTGAGCATCAATACTCTTATCATTTATTCAAAGGAGATCGGGGGGTATAGCTCTTTGTGTCTCTGAGGTTGATTGGATTTCCCTTGAACACAAACGAGAATACGAGGAGAGACATATTCAACATTTACTGTCATATTTCAATTGTACCCACATTCACATTCATATTCACATTCACATTCTGCATTTTCTCAAATGTCTCTCCATTCCATACCTACACTTTTATTTATTCTCGGCAATCCCATCAACTTTAATGATAATTGAATTATTATTTTATAGCTTTTCAAAAAAAAAAGAAAAGAAGAAGAAGAAAAAAACTCCTCGGAAGACAGATGAACGTGCATGGAGCACCACCACTCACTCACAATGTATACATATATATATATATATACACTCAATCTCTTTGAACTATATGCTCCTTCCAGATCCTCACAACTCACTTCACACATTTCCTTGAGGATCCTTTGCGGCTTCCGATGATTACACAGATAAACAGATGAAATTGATAGACGTAAACGTAAAAGACAAAGGGCACTATTTTATTTTCATATTGTCTTTACCATTTGCAGGCTTTTAGCGCGTTACAGTCTCCATAAAAAAACGTTCAATAAAGGTATCATGGCTAGTTTAACTAGTTATTAAAATGTACTTTGGGCGTGAATAAATCTTTGTATGTATCTGGAATTGGGATTTGACCTCTTGTCCTCATCCTGCGGTCACAATTTAAAATAGAAAATGCGGTTTTTAATCAATACGCAGATGCTGAAAGTCCATACATAAATCAGAAAAGAAAGAGAAAAGGGAAAAGAGGGGTAAATGTGATCTTTTGTGATTATTTTTTATTGAGAGTAGGATGTGAAATGTGGAAGATGTGTAAGATTTTAAGTGAAGTCTGTGAAATGAGGGGAGAGAGTTGCTAGGTTTTGGTTTGTCTTGTGTACATCTGTGTGTATAAAATGTGAGTAGTGAGAGAAAGTAGAAGGTAAAGTATTTAATGTGTGTAAAAGCATATAGGAAGGGAAATATGTAGGTATTCCAGACATGGAAAGTATTATCACGGAAGTACAGATGTACATTGAAACAGAAACAGAAACACAGGACCAGCAGAGAGAACTTGGAACCAAAAAAAAAAAAACGGAGAAGAAGAGGAAGCAGAAACCCTATCAAATTTTTTTGTACTTAAATTCAACACGAGAAAAGAACCAATCTTTTGATGAACTAAACGTGAGCTGGAGGGAGGGAGAAAGAATCCTCATGCTCATCTCTTGACTAAAAAAAGAAGAGGGAGAAGAAAAATAAGTAAAAAAGTAGAGAAGGAAATAAAGAGGGAGAGATAGAGCGAGAGAGAGAGAGAGAGAGAAACCCAAGGAAGTAAAGAGTCAAAAGCAAAAGTAAAAAAAAAGTATAGATCTCAGTATCCTTTTCTATATTTCTATAGGTAGCCCTGTTTTCCATAAACCAGTCCAAAAGTCTCCACTCTACTTGAGCCTGGAGTAGCCGAGTACTTTGTAGCAAACAGTCATATTATATAGTCAGTCGTCATAGAGGAGTAAATAGGACAGGAATAGGAATAAGAATAGTAATACTCTCGTACTTGCATTGTAGGTAAAGGAGCATCTCTTCCTTTTTTTTATTTTTCTCTCTCTCTCTTTCTTACCTTGGCTATTTCTGTATTTCTCTATGCTCTTGAGATCTGACTATTGTGCAAGTTGTGTGTGGAGTGATACCCCACCCGTGTATGTCAAAGAAGAACCGAGAGAGAGACCCGCTATTCTTTTTCTTTACTATTGCTTGTGCTTGTGTTGGTTGTATACGCTGTGTGCTATCGCCTTTACCTCGTGAATGCAGCCAAAAGTTCCAGTAGGGAATTCGTTTCGAATAACAATAGAGAGGAAAAGAAGGGGAAGAAGTTGCTTTTTTCTCATTCTCACAGTCTCACACTAAGCACCAACATTTTCTTGATAACCCTAATGTTTCTGAGCACATATTGTACTCTCTCTCTCTATATATATTATATAATACACCCTCCACTTCCTACAACTTCAACTTTTCTGTCAATGCTTCTCCTTCTCTGACGAGAGTTTCCCTTCCCAGACCAAGACCAACGGTAACCGTATTTACATGTACTTTCATTTCTCTTTATTTGCTATTTTACATAACAAATGATATAATATAGACACACTGCTACTTCAACGTTTTTTTGTCTATTCCTCCTCAGCCTACGCACACAAACACACGCCACACAGGCATCCTACTTAATAAATACTTATGCATATGGAATACCCATGCATTTTCCCTTTCATTTTATTAGCCCGCCTTGAAGTTTCTACACTTGTTCCTTTTCATAATACGCAGATAGCTTCATGCTTTCACGTGTACTCTTCTTTTTTTTACTTGTAGCTTCAATCTAGACCAAATCCGGATTCTCAAATTCAAATTCAAATTCAAATTCGAGGTTGGACTAGCTTATGTATAGTTTATATATAATTTTCGGGGATGAAGGTGATAGTGTACGGGTTGAAGGGTGTAGGATTTACAATGTAATGTAGAGCACGTACGTGGTGTATGTACGATATTTATGCATATTTACGTGGATGCATGCATCATTATGTATGGATGTAGAATGTAGAGTGTGTGGATCAAGCAATGTACATTTTTTCCTGGCTGTCGAGCAAAAGGAATAGGACATTAGTCTCCACCGTAAGGAGTAAGTGAGTGAAGAGAGAAAAATAATAATTCTTCCGTCTTGTTCGTAAATGGATATTCATATTTCATTCTGTTTAATATCTCCCTAGCTCTTCCGTCCCTGTCACTGTCCCATTGGTCCCTACTAACAATGAGGCGAGAAGAAAAAAATAGTAACGTTCCAAATTCCAAATAATATGTACAACCGTCCTTTTTTCTCAGAGTTCTTTTTCCCTCACTTTCTCTCTCTTTCTCTCTCTCTCTCTACTTTCACTTCCATATTCAACTCTCTACTCGCTCTTCGCTTCGTTTTCATCTTCTTCTGAGGGAGTCTCTTTTTCTCTCACTTTCTTTCTCTCTCTCTCTCTCTCGTTTTTCTCTCTATCTCCATCTACATTATATCTGCGTGTCTCTTCACATGTACACATATTCACGTCTCAATGGAATTCGAATATGGATGTCAAATACAAAGTGAATATTATTTTTCTTCTTCTTTCCCACTTCATATATAATATTGGCTCTCTATATTTTTCTCATAGAGTCTCTCCTGGAAAAAATTCTTCCATCTATATATATATATATATGTATATGTATACATGTATGTATTCCCTCATTCTCCTTATTCTTTCACATCTCTCGTTCCGCCGCTCTCAACGTTTACACTCCTCCGAATTTCCATTGTCTCGCTCTCACAGTTCCCCTGATTTTCGGATCATTTTGATTCCTTTTAGTTGTATTATTTTATATAAGCTCTACGGACTCTCCATTGATTTCCTTTACATTTCCTCTGATAAATTCACATTCATACATGTACATACTCCTGGAGCATAACTATGCATTTCCCTCCCACAATCTCATTAAAATTCCAAATAAAAAACATCGTTGAATTCTTTTGGGTACCTAGTTTTTTTAACCCAGATTTTCTATAAGATTGAACGCTTCATTAAAATTAAGAGAAATACGTACGGGTTTTTTTTTTAGCAATTCGTTTTTATTATAAGCACATCAAAAGAGCATATGAGAATAAATACAAAACTGGAAAATAATAAAATAATAAATGTGAAATGTAAATTGTAGTTTGTGAAATTCGGATTCCACCGTCCAACCTGTCGGCTACACCTGATCTGGACAAAAAAGAAGAAGAATAATAAGAATAATAATATGAGCACGAGAGAAAGCGAGAGGGGACTTTTCGAGTAAAAGGAATTGATCTATTCAAGCTCAAATATTATTTATTATACTGTACATGGGCAATGTAATGCACGAGCAGACTGAGAGAGAGAGAAAGAGAGAGAGAGAGAGAGCTGAATGGGGGAACAAATTGAGTAAAAGTACACAGATATTTGGATGTCATTCTGTGTTCCATATGAGAATTTACTTTTATGTATTCCATCTGTGCATAAAATTCGTAGCTTTGGGAGAGTGACGGCATGTCTACACGTTTTTGTAGGTGAAAAGAAAATTAAATGTTGTACAGTGTGCAAATGGGAATGTGCGACAGAAATAACAGACAACCAACTGACAAATTTTTATAAATGGCAAAATATCCAAACTGCCGTGGAGCAAATTTATTTTGTTTTTGATTTTGTAATAATTTATGACCCAGAAATATAAATAATCCGAGAGTTTGGAGCTTGGAGATTGGGTGACGATGATGCAAATACGTCGATGAGGAGGCAATCAGAGATTTGAGAGCAGTATACAATAGGGAAAAGTTTAAAGAAAAAAAGTAAAAGTAAATGCTAGAGGAAAAGTGAGAGAGAGAGAGAAATAAAGAAAAGTATATACAAAGTGTATAAGAAGACAATGTGGAATGAAAAAGATAATGGGGAAGTCAATCTCATCGTGGAAAAAAGTCCTCCAAGTGAACGATGATAAATTAAGAAGGGAAGAGAGGGAAAAGAGGAACGTTGAGAGAAAAGTTTTGCCATATTTGCATCGCATCATCACGCGGTTTTTATTCCCATAGACAACCAGCACCCAGAAGGATTCCCATTTTCTACTACTTTCCCCAACAGTTTCCCTTGTCCATGTTTTGAGAGAGAGGGAGAGAGCCTCTCTTCCTCTCTCTTCCCCTCTCTCTCTTTCTCTCAGAGGTTGGAGTCATTGCAAAACTGTGTATAGTGTAATAATGCGAGAGTTCTTTTTCTCAACGAGAAACTCAACTAGAACACTCTGTATGGTCGTTTGTTGTGAGTTGGGAGTATAGGTAATATACTCGTGTATTTATATAGTGAGAGAGAGAGAGAGAGGTAGAGAGTTGTATGGAAAAGTAGAAAATGGAAAAGAATGAATATAAAGTAGAAGAGGATTCCGACACACACGTAGCAAGGGAGAGCGAGAGAGAGAGGGACAAGTGAGGACTTTGACTTGAGCGACTTGAGCCGTATACTTCTTCTCAACAATTTATATTAATGTTGTCATCCTCATTTATTTTCTCACAGGGTTCGAATTTTTTCGCAACTTTTTTTTTCTTTCTTTCTCAATACAAACTTTCTTTTTTTGTTCATTAGAGATGCGTCGGGGAATGGGGAAATCCATTCAGAACATACAAAATACAGACGTAGGATGGAAATCAAGGAATATTTTGATTGAAGAGAGTACATTTAATTGAGTACAATACAAAGTTTATATGATTTTTTTTTTATAATAAAGATACCGTATTCAATTTTTCTATGCAGTGGACATGTATCTGTACATGCGTGCATTTCCATTTCAGTTTCTGATACTTAATGAACTCCTTTGTCATTGCCCTGTATTATTATTGTTCCAATTCAGAATCAAATATGTAGGCTTTGCACATCTGTCCTCATCACCTTCTTAAATCTTATTTTCTAGAGCCTAACAATCCCTTATACATGAATTGATTCACAACAAAAACAACTTGAGCAGAGATTTTGCGAAGATTTTTTCCATTGAAAGATTTAGTCATCAATGAGTTTCATATATACAATATCTTGTAAATGAATGACACGTGAAAATCTTTACTGGGAAAATTAAGCACGGGGAAAAACAAGAGGGAAAATGCTTATTTTGATTTCTTTGAATTCCTCCTAATGAGTTTCATTTGGTGTATTATGAATTGACCTAATTTACGCTCCAATAGAAATACAACTCTTGATTCAACAACTGGGAAAGTAAATATTTCAGCAAATGAAGGAAAGTTTCCTTCTTTTTTTTCCAAAGTAAGTAAAATAACAATAGAAATTGTAGGTATATGTACATACCAGGATTTCTCGTACGTGATGGATCAGATTTTAAAGCCCCTGGATATTGACGACGTTAATTGCATTTGTAATTTCCCTTATTCATTCTGCTCCTCCTTGTACTTGTATACACGTTTCCATTCCATACATTCTCTCTCGTTTCAGGTTAACCCGGATTCCTAAATCTGACTGTTGGAGAAAAATGTATCATACACGTGAGTATTTACTTTCCAATTGAGGATGGTTTCCCTTGTTTTTAGTTTTTGTTTTTCTTGTTGTTTCTTCGGCTTTCGCATCCGTCCCTTTAACCCTTCCTCAACACTCACATTGCATACAAAACAGTCTTAGATTATAAATCACAAACACGCACACAAGAAGGAGGATGAAAAAACTCAGGTAAAGGAATCAACGGAGAAGCAAAGCAATCAATATCATTCAATAGTTTTTTCCTTCAATTTCTCCATCAAGAAGTTCAAGTTGAAAACCAACTCCAAAAGTTAATCCATTTGATTGAATAAAATAATTACAAAATTCGGGACAATCCAGAAATTCAAAAAAAAAAAAAAGGAACAAAACAATCTTTTCAATTCAAACGTGGATTTTTTTTATCTACAGTTAAATTCCCATTATATTTGAGGAAAAAAAGTTTAATCTCAGACCGTAAATGAAAGTCCGACTCCTCCGAAGGTTGAACACACGAGGGAAAGAAAAAATTAATTTGGAATATGAATCAAAGGACCTGGATAGTTGGATACGCAATAACTTACACACACACGTTTGTTTGTACATGTACAAATATAAATGATAGTTGAAAATGATGAAGTTTTACATTTAGACTCCCATTACACAACTGCCGTGATAGAACAAGTCAGTTTTTTTTGCATACGTGTGTGTGGAAAGTGTGTATGTGGGTTCTGAATATAGGCCATTTGGTAATACGAGTTATAATAAAGACATTTAATCTGGAGAGCGTTCATCCCGTTCCTAATCCCTCATCTTTGACTACAGAGAGAGAGAGAGAGAGAGAGAGACCAAAAGAGCTAAAGGATGGTTCATAGGAATATAATATAATAGTGGAGAGATATGCTTCAAGGTAATACGGACTACTACGGATTAAAGAGCACATGGTAAGATTTGTATTTCGTATTTCACTTTGTGTGTGTGCGTATATTTTTTATCTCTAGTTTTGACTTGAAGCTTGCTTGAGATAGATAGATGTTTGAGCGAATGAGGGAGGAAAACAAAGTATTTCCATGTGAAAAAAGTACAAGTTACACTTATGCCGCACTAATGGCTTTTTTCTCCCTTGGTAATCTAAAGCAGTTAGAACTGTTCTAGCTCCTCTATAACTGTTCTGTATAGCTACCTACTTGTGATGTGAACCTAGATTTACTTTGCTTTTCTCTCTATTTCTCAACCTCGTTCGGGTCCTTGTTCAGGAGCAGACAGAAAAGCTGACTTTTCCTATGAAATTTTCAAAAGACATAATATCGTTCACAAGAATAAGTCGCCCTCGTCCTTGTTTTCTTCATGGGAGAAAAGAAGGAGAAACTGAAGCAAAACTGACGTTTGCTCTTTCTCTCGCTATACACATTTCCCTTCCTTCCTTCTTTGTATATTTCTATTTTCTATATATTGCTTGATTTTTTTTTTATATTTGTATTTGTACTACACACTTTTTTTTGTGTCTTCTATTTTTGTTTCTTTTGTTTATAGTTTTTTCACTTATGACTTGACATGAAGCCAAAAAGCAAGACAAAAAATAGTCTAGTCTCCCAGTTTCTTCAATTGAAAGTTCTTAGCTTAATCTCTACACACTATAAGTACCGACTACATGTCATGTAACTCTCCTCTTCTTTCACCGTCCTTTCCTTTGAGTTTAAAGAGAAGGAAGCTTTGTGTCATGCCATCAAATAATAAACCATGGACTGGGATGTAGAATCTAGAATCTAGAGTCTTACGATTAGATCAAATAAAGTACCGGCAAATGTTGCAAATCTTTTTTTCTCTTTCTTATTATTATGGACTCGGAAGAAGAAGAAAAAAAACCACTGAGCGTTATTAAAGGAATTATTTCTTGTCCTTTCTTTACTGAACCAAATACATTGAATTTTATTTTATTTTGTTGTCTCCTGTCTGTTGACACTAGTCATTTTCATCTGCGTACAATCGGAACAGCATCAAGGCTCGATATATCTTTAAAGAACTAGATTATAAAATTATTAAAACATATGCCTACAGTTCTTTTCCCTCTTCTGTATTGCCATGCCCATTGAAAACTCAAGTACTAAAGCCATTATCAAGAAG
Source organism: Gisinianus flammeolus (assembly GCA_034699125.1). Lineage (NCBI taxonomy): Eukaryota > Metazoa > Arthropoda > Collembola > Symphypleona > Katiannidae > Gisinianus > Gisinianus flammeolus. The sequence continues at coordinate 15,654 of JAIUND010000641.1, forward strand.
TGAGACAAAATGTGGCTATTATTAATCAGTGCTTTTCATTAACACGAAAACATCCTAATATGTACTCATCATTTGAAATATTCAAGCAAATGTCGGATCTTTGGTGTAAATATGATATGAATGAGATGATTTTGAAAGGAAAACATTGAGAAAGAAATTGTAAATATGTTTGATGTCCTGTCAAATCCAATGTAATGTATTTTTACATTATCTGTAGTGGTGTATTTATATATATATATATCTGTACACACAACACACAAAAGTCTCTCATCTAGTACTTACACATAAACGTACACACACAGTTGGAATTCTCTCTCTCTCTCTCTCCTTCTCTCCATGGATGCCTCTTTTTTTCTTGTACCCCCTTCAACATCACATGGAATCAAGTTGCACACATTTTGATGTGTTTTTTCTCTCTCTCTCCTCTGTCTCTGTCGTTTCTTGTGGTTCAAGCCCTTGGTCTCTCGCTCTCTTTCTCTCCTGCCTCTCACTACAATTCCAGTGTGAAGGAAGAAGAAAGCAGGGGGAAAGTATAAAAGTATACTTTTCCCACTTATGATGATATTATCCCGTAGTATTCCTGTGACATCTTTGAGACATGAACATAAATAACGGGAGAGCGGAGACAAACCTGGAACTATATAAACCTTGGGTGATTTCCAGGTCCAACTTTTCACTTTATCCCTTCCCTTGCCCCCCCCCCCCCCATATATAAATTCCAAATCCTTCAAGCCAAACCAAAACCAAAGAAAAAAAAGCTTCAAATTTCCACAGCATACATAACTCTCTATACAAACTCACCTTCTTCTCATCTCACACTAAACTAACCAAACGTCCACATGCATTCATTATGTGAGGTACTGTAGTTTTTATCATCATATTTTTCACTTACAGTCTCTGTACTCTGTACTCTGTACACTATCCAAAGAAAGAACACATAGATGGAGAAAGTAAAACAAAAAAAAACGACTACACAATTATCCTAGTGCATTTAGAAAAAAAAAAAAAGAAACTCACATGATAAACCTTGAAGGTATGTAATCGAGTGTTGGGTAATGTAAAATTGCAATATGAAATGTAAATTGTTGGTCGTTATGAAAGGGAATGACTTAAAAAAACCCAAGGAATTGAACCAAGTTTAAGTTTGTTCGTTCGTTCATTCGTTCATTGTGCATAATAGTTGGGAGATGTGAGGTTAAACTTCTTTTTCTTTTTTTTTTTGAAAAAGTTATTTGGTACACATTCTATGTGCATGTGCTGAATATTGGACTCACTCTCTACTTTCTCTTACGGTTTTTTCCATCAAACTTGAAACTTAAAAGTGTATAAGCTTCCTCTTTTGGGTTGAGTAAATGTTTGGTATATGCAGTGAAATCTCAAAGGGATTGACAACAGTGAGGTTCGTTGGGACGTGAGGATGGCGATGGCAAGGCGGAGACTGTGAGAGTATAGAAGAAAAAAAAACTTTCTTTCGCTATTCGATCTCAAATTAAGTGTACTCACGTGGTCATGACTAAAAGTAAAGAGTCTATGTACGTAGTGCGTTTTTATATTGTAAAACTCACTACAGACTTTTTTCCCCTAGTTTTTGAATATCCATTATTTATGATTCAAGGTGAAACTTAAAATGGGGAGTGAGTAGCTATCAAAATTCTGGAAAAATAAACAAGCGTTTCACTTGTAATTTAAATTATTTACAAGGTCAAGTTGAGAAGTAGCGACAGAGAGAGAAACCCAACTTTTTCCTTGTTCTTTTTTGACTTTACACTTAAATTATTTTACATTTTACATTGAGATTGTTGCGGTGTTTGGCTCTCTCTCTCTTTCTCTCTCTTTCTCTCGTGACATTAACATCATGATGGTGGAATTTGTAAATATGTCCAATTTAATTATCTAAATGTTTTTACCAAGTAAATAGTTGTGTGTGGTTCTCCCTTACATTTTCCATAACCTTCACTTTCACATTAGCAAAAGTGAGTAAAGTTTTTGAACAATTCCGAGGAACGGGTTTCTCTATAACCATTTGCGAAATGTCAAATTGTTTTCTCTTCGTCGTCAATTCCCATTCCACCATTTTTTGTGGATAGTAATGAACCAGGAATTGGCGGCGTGTCATACAAGTCAAACGTAGTTACTTTTTAATTCTCCTCCACACACAAAAAAAAAGGAGATTGAAATTCCTAACCGAATAATTTCCCTTGTGAATTAAAACTTTTCACCTTTCAAAAAAAAAATGTCTAATTGTTAATTTCCAGTGTTGGTTTTGTCTTTTGATTAATCCTGGATTGTTTATTGTGTGCATATGAGCTCAAAGATGATTACAACAACGATAAAGCGAGAGAGAGAGAAATATAAAAATGAACAAAACCCAGGTTCAGTGTGAAAGAAAGGGGGAAAATGTCGAAAGTGAAAAAACTTTGTTCACATTTAGCAATGGAGAAGAGGAATAAAAAATTGTGCATTGTGGAGACAGTACGAGAGAGAGAAAGAAGGAAAGAGCGTTGACTGGATGGATTTTAGGTTGTCAGTAAAAAGAGAAGAAAAGAGATGAACGTAACCCTCCCAAAAAAGCAGCTGTTCAGCTCTTCCTTTGATTTCTTTTGAAGAGCGTAAAAATAAAGACAACTACAAGTGAAAACTACAAAGTACACAGCCAAAAAAACTTCAGAAACCATATAAATACGGAATTCCTCTTCAAAAAAAAACACATGTACGTAAGTACGTATGTAAAAAATTATGCACATACAACAGTTAACAGTTGGACGCTCAAGTTCAACTATGCCCTACCTTCAAGAGTTTTTTTGCCCTGTATTTTGGTATGTCTGTGTATTGAGACTCGAAGGATAAGCAGTTCCAGTTTACTCTCATATTGCAATCGCAAGTATTTTTCATTCACAGTATGTAAGTACAGCTCAAGAAGAGTTTTGTTATATATTATGTCTTTACCACGCGTTGTTTGGATTTTCTCGGATTTTGTATTTTGCAAGTAAACCCACGATTTGGTGAAGCTTCCTCTAATATTGAAAGTAAATAGTTTGCAGTTTTCACTCGGTAAGTTTGTTGTAGATTGTGCATTATAGGAATTTGTGTGTTTTTGTGCTGTTGCTGTCGAGGATGTGAGATTGGTGTTGTTCTGGTACACGTCTTTGTAGGTTGGAGAGAGAGAGAGAGAGAGAGAAAGTGTTGGGAAAGTTGAGTCTTTTTTGAGTGTATTGTGTGATTTTGTACTGAGGTCATTGACGACTCTTCTCGCTTAGGAACAAGGCAGAGGACAAGAAGTGGAGAGTACAATACAAGTATTTTATTTTTTTATTATCTGGCAATAACAAACTGAGCAAGGAGAGGATAATGAATGGGGAAAATGTCTTGTCTAGTGTCTCTGTGTGTGGATGAATTTGACAGAGACGGAATGTGGGAACGGAGGGGACGGAAGAATGAAAGGAGGATTCAAGTAAAAGGAACCAAAGACAGAGAGCGAAATAAAGAGAGACAGAGAGGGAGAGAGAACAACGAGTGTACACCAGAGATTTTTATTATTATCCAGCTTCTGTCAACTACCATTAATAAGAGGGAACGGGAAGGCAAGGAGAAAGGGCGAGAAAATGAGAATTATCTTGTGTTAGCTACTTGCTTGCTTTCTCTCTCTCTCAACTCGAGTAAGTTCCAAATGAAGCTTTGGTCTTTCCATCTTTAGTCCTCTAATTCTAATTCCGATTCTGTGGATGGTCCTGATGTGACTTCGGCTCAAAGTGAAGAAACTTTATATAAATATATAATAGAATCTGAGTCTACCAGTGAGAACATGGTCGTCACATACAGCCTTCCCTTTCTATTTTATATATTTTCTAATTTCTATTATGTTCAAATACTGACACATGCTTTTCCCTTCCTTCTCCTTACACTACTAGTTCTCTCCTTCTTTCTCTCTCATTCTCGGGCGATGAGCAAAAGAGCAAAGGGAGACGAACAATTTATAATTTCTCACAAAAGAAATTCACTTTGCTTTGCTTTGCTTTGAAAGCTCTCGAGTCTCCATTTGCCACTGTACATACAATGAGAATGTCAGACTGTTCTCTATGTTCTTTTCAGCCTGCTCTCTCTCTCTCTCTCTCTCTTTCACGTCCCCTTTTGACAACTGCACAATTAGTTCCAATTCCTAAAGTATGTCAGTAAGACTTCATTTATTTTTACAAGCACAAGCACAAGAAGTACAGATTCTTCAAAACAAATTTATTCCCTTTGAAATCCTGTACAAGCAAGACAAAATTATTAGCTAGGCATTTCCTCATAAAAGTTTCATTCTTTGCGAGCCAACTTTTCAATGTCTTCACGTGTGAATACAAAGGAATTTGTACATGCTTTTCCGTTACAAAATACTCAATTTTCGATAGACTGGCCAAGACATTTGGTGGCAAGAAAATCAAACAACGGCCATTACAAAATATTTAGAACCCTGGAAATGAAACAGCAGCGTTTTTATTTGCTTTGTACACACACATGAAATAGAAACCTGCAACTGACAATGAGTCATCTTTGATACCTTGGAAATAAAATGTGGTTATATAAACGTGGACTTGGGAGTCAAAACTTTGTTTGGTATTTTGGACAGGCAAAGAAAAATTTCAACTGTCAGAAATCTGTAAGAAATGTTTACCTTGCTCTAGAAAGTAGAAGTATTTAGGTGTCTGAATACAGAAAACAGAAAAACAATGACAATTTTTTTGTTTTTGTCAGTGAATTCAAAATCTCTATTTCTACGTTTCAAGTCCAGACAAGGAAAAAACACAAGAACTGGAGTTGTTGTCATCGCCAAATTTTTGCATAAAACCTCAAATGTGTAAACTGTGAACACTGGCCTAACTTTCGAGTTATGACACCTTTTTTAAAACGTTAGTTTTCTTTGATTTTCCTGTCCATATTTCATCAAACCAAACCAAACCAAGCCACGGCACAGACACACTGAGAATCAAAACAGTATTTCACGTGGTTTTACATACATATATTTGGATTGATCCAAATCTAATGGTATTCGAACCAGAAAAATGACGACAAAGGTTTCAGATAACGTGGTTTAACTCGTGTGTAGAGTATTCAAATGGTATGAATTGAATATTTTATACATATGTGCTCAAGTCACAGACAGACAGACAGAAATAGTCGGGTACATGACTTTCGCCTTGTATTTTTACTCTTACTCTTCTATTTGTATTTGTATTTTTAGGTAGTGGGGAGTTGGTAGGTAAGCATGTACAACACACACCGTCTTATGAATTCTGTTACAGTTTATATTGAATAGAAATGGAGAAAGAGTGAGCAAGAGAGAGAGAGAGAGAGAGAGAAATGGATAAAGGGAACGTGCGAGTGGGAACACGAGTGAAAAATATCCGTGTGAGCGAAAGATTTGCTGGTGTGAGCCGGCCGTCAGTGTGTGAACGTGATTTTTTCCGTCCACTTGACTCTCTTTTCTTTCTCTCTCTCTCCTTTACTTTCCCCCTTCTTTCCCCTCAATACCAACTCAATGCAATGCTCAAGTTTTCTCTCTTTGTACTCTCTCAGTTTTGGGTTTTGATTCTCTCTCCTTTGGATTTCCAGTCAGTGGAAAAGAGAGAAAGTGAGTGAAATAAAACGGAAATAAGGTTTATTGTGAATGTGAAGGCTTGATGTTTGATGCTACAAGAGTTTTTTTTATAATGTACCTACAACGCGCTACAGACTTGATACGCCGCATGTACGATATGTGCATGTAAAAGTACTTTGAATTTCTATCCCCGAGAACCAAACTACATGTATTATGTTATGATTATTCTATATTATTATGTGATATGTTCACAGTTTGAGGGAGAGAGAGAGAGAGAATTTGAAGGGGAAGTTGGAGAAGGGAGGAAAAGCGAGAAAAGATTTAGGGGGGACGCCACAATTATATACATTATCGAAATATCAATGTAGTCCCAATACCAATCACCCTCGTAATCAAAGGTGAAGTATCGAGAGTATTGTGCTACATAGCCCAGCCATTTGTACCGTCATTTGGGATGATTCTACTCCCTCCCAGAAATCCTATGATTACAGTCTCGATGCGTTCTGTTCGAGAAAAAAATTGACACTACCTGTTTTCCTTAATTTTTTTACCAAAATTTCTGAATGGATCAAAATCCCGATTTAATCTGAATTTCATTTTGAATTGGAAAGATAATGAATAGTAAAATTGGGTAGAATATATAAATCCTTTTTAACGGTACAAGCTGTGTAACACAAATTACCAACCAAGATCCTTTTTGTACTTTCCTCGGAGCTTCTACTTATTTTCCTTTGTGGTTACTACATTCCATTTTTTCGTGTGGTACTATACGATATATGAATATGTATCCGGAAAACAAGGAGAATATTTCATATAATGTACTTCAATAGTGTATAATGTACAATATATGTATAACAAAAATATATATTGGGATATTTGTGTGAGGGAAAATCCCGTTTCCAATCCAAATTCACAAACTCTCAAGTGTGAAGGTGAAAAAATCTGAAGCTTTTTCTCTGTGAACTCTCCTCACTGCTACTCCTTCTCTTCTCGCTTTCAACATGGAGTGTACATATAGGACATGAGAACTCTGACAGCTTCCGACTATTTATGCCAATTCTTTACATGCAATGAAATGGGAGTTTTTTTCTTCTGTTTAAATCTTATATGGTATACATATACGATATATATATATGTACATCTTGGGACTACTCATATACCACAACACTTAAACTGTACAATACAATGGGGGGAAGCCAAACAGTCAGCTTTGATTTGGATCCTTATGTCGATGTTAGACGCTTGTGACTTGACGGGAAGTTCTATACAGTCAAGTGTCAATTTGGATCTTTGATCCGTGTGAGAATTTTTTATTTTTGGACATATTTTTCAGGAAGGAAAATCAAGTGAAAATTTGAATAGAAAGTTTAAGCAAAAGAAAAGAGAGAGAGAGAAAGAGAGAATGGAAGTCTGACTGAGAAAGTATTAAGATGAGGAGATAAAAGAAAATGTTGAATAAGTAAGAAATAAAGTCGAAAGTTGGGTGGTTTTAGTGTTGACGGTGGAGTGGTTGAGGGATACGTGAAAAACCGTTAACGCCAGTGAAAATGTTTTAATTGAAAAATGAAAGATTTTGACATTTTATCTTTTATCTGCATCTTCTTATGAATATGAAAAGGGAAAAGGGAAATGAGAATGAATAGGAATATGAATGCATTTTTTTGTAGTTTTAGTTTTAAGGAAATTCTCTCACTCTCACGTCTTCTTCTTCTTCTTCTTCCTTCCTCTTCTTCTTTTTCTTCTTTCCCTTTGGTTTTTCTTGTGTGTCCCGTGGAAAGTTTCCCTTTCCATGGGATAAGTTTGGAATTTTACAGTAGAGTAGTTGTAATGAATACGAGGTGAAATTGAAAAATTTGAATAAATGACATTTGGGTGTGCTGAATGATGCGCCTATCTGTGGAGAACAGGAGAACTCATGCATATTAATGAGAGAGAGAGAGAGTGAAACGAGAAAGAGAAGAGTGAGGAGAGACAAGCTGAAATAAAACGTCTATTTTTCACTCACTCATTCACTCCATACACAATCCCCCATATGCAACCGTACCAACATATTCTCTGGAACAGTGAATATCTGCATGTAGGTGTGTGTTATGTGACTTGTACATGAGTTGGAATATCAGTATGTTGGTGTGGAGTTGATGGGTTGACGGTTGATATGTTAATAGTTTAAATAGTGTCTAAGAAATAAGCTGTGTGGCTTTCCCCAAGCTCAACCTCAAATGCTTCAACATACATTCCCACAACTCACATTTGAACCACACACACCTATACTTTTTTCTACTCTTTACTCTACTTTCTTACTTTCTTACTCTCATATTATTCTTGTACATACATTTATTCCATTTTCCTCACTTTTCCCCCTGTCGTTTCAAATTTAGTTTCATGGATACTTTCCCACTCTCTCCACTCTCTTTCTCTCTCATCTCTCTTGTCCTGGTGACTGGAATACTTACACTTGGAACATACACCAAGAGCATATTACGATTACATTTATTATTATTATCCATCTGACAGGACAACTCAAACGAAAAAAAACTAGAACAAGAAAGTAAAATGTAGGCAGAGAAATAATAATGTGTGTGTGTGTGCATAGGACTGTCACAATCACACAAAAACCTACTTGACACATTCAACTTAAACTTTTCCTCTGTTTCAATGGACTCGAGAGAGAAATGACAAAATATTCTTACTTTATTCCATCTTCCTGACGGTGAAAAAACGGAGGGAAAGATATGATGAGTGAAATAGTCTAGGTAGTTTTTCACAGTTGATCACTTCTTTTAAGGTTTTTTCAACTCGATACTTCAAACATATTGTGGTTTTAGTACATTATGCGTGCATCAATTATGAATTCTGTAAAAAGCAGACCCACGTTTTTTTTCAAATTCCAGCTCAATTTTCTCTCGTTGTCATCTGTCGATTGAAGGTTTCTACGGTTTCTCGTGCCCCAGAGGCAGTTTTTCAGTCATTAATTTGTACATTTTACCTGCAAAATGTTTTGTCATATTTTGTTTTATGTCCGTAGTCGAGCATCGTCGCACACGGCTTGAATGTTCAATGTTGAATTAATTGCGAATTAAAATACACATACAGAGAGAAAAACCGTGGAAAAAAGTAGCGGATAGCCAGTCGGGCGGGTGTGGTCTAGAAAATAAATGTTCCAGCTGTTCGGAATGTTACATTGGGGAGAGAGAGACATAGAACGAGAGAAATGGTCAGAGAACCAATGATGAGAACTGCAGAACATAAAAAAAAAGAAGTTCATACTACCATTTCAACATTTTTTATTTGCCCAGTATTTTTAAATTGTGCTAAACATTTTCACTCAACTTCCCCACAACTAAAACTGGACGATGACATTTATCCCGAATATCCGTGCAAAAAGTCAACAAGATTGGACGAGTTTTCGCGAATCAAAAGAATCAATTCCCGTTAAGTCTCATTGGAGTCCATTTAAAACTAAAATATGCATGTAGAAAGTTGACAGTTAGTTAAAGAATTATGAGGCAAATTGAAGGGAATACCTGTGAAAGTATACCGAGAAGTAAAAAGGGAGGGGAGAAATGTCATGATAAAAGGTAAGAGTAAAGATGGGACGTCAACGTCGACATTAAGCACAAGAAATGAGAGACGCCACGCATCATAATAATTTTTCATGCTTAGAACTTGAAACATGCGAGTGAAGATAGGGGAGAAGGGAGATAGAGAGAGAGGGGAAGAGGAATACGAAAGAAAACTTTTGAAGATGAAGAGAAGCCGAGAGGCTGAGAGAGAGAGAAATCCTCGAGCTTGTTTACCATACAAAACAAAAGTATGAAGAATGAAAGGCTATGATAGTTGATGCTCATAGTTGATAGCATTCAGTCCTCGTTGTCGCGGCAGTCAACTCCATGTTGAATCAAATTCTTATTCCGCATTTAGATCTCCACGTAAATGTGTATGTGAAGAGAGTGTGTACACGTTCCTGGCTCTCTCTCTCTCTCTCCCTCCCTCTCATCCTTTCGAGTTTGAGATCTTAAGTATATTGCTCCCTTTCATTTTGTAAACAAGTTGTGATGCAATAAAGGATTTCTTTTTTTCTCCATCCGTTTTTAAAACATTTCATCAGCTATCTTTCATAAACACACATTGCTTAAACTTAGCAGCTTAAATTCCCTTCTTTTCATTCCATGTCCACATGCAATTTGTAAAATCACAGTTTACATACAGATACTCCATCAAAATTCGATGTTTTTAACAATATATTATAAGCTGATATTTAGCTCTTTACTCGGGAAATCAGAGTCCCTTCAGAATGCAGAATACTTAAAGGGGAAACGCCCAGAATCTTTGAAATATATGTTTCATTAGAAAATGGCAATGGGACTTTTACATAAATAACTAGTAGGAATTTAGTTCTGAACTCGTTAACTAAACATTAATTACCTTGGAATTATAATTGCATCTCAATATCCAATGGTTTAATAAATTAAAGTCCCTCATAACTAATTGTCATGTGTTAAACCTGTACAGACGACAGAAGAGAGAGAGAGAGAGAGAGAGAGAGAGAAAGAACTCCACTAATACTAGTACATACAAAAATACTAATAAATTGTATGAAGGTGAAAACAAAGGCATAAATTTGTATGTAGGCGGACGCCAAGGGAAAAGTCAAGTAAGATGTGCAATGAATGAATGTATCTATATTATATGCGGATTTACCTATGTATCTGTATGTATTCATTATTTGATGCATACAGTATAAACGAATAGTTTGGGGAGAGAAAGGGGGAAAAAAAGAAACAAAAAAACCTGGGATGTATGTTTGTTGGTTGTGTGCAAACTGGGAAATGGCAAATCGTACTCACTGTTCTTGTTGTAAATGAGCTTGGCTGCCGAACCGTTTCGTGTTCAAGTGATTTACGTGTCTTTCCGGAGAAATTTCCCTTCTGCTTTCACATGTACATGTGTGATTGTATTTTCTAATGTAAGCATTTTTCTAGAGAAGTTTTTGAGAAACTCTTAAGTGAATTTTTTCTCTCTTTATTACTAAGATATTCATAGGGAAAAAGTACATATGTGGATCGTCATATTGCTTTTACTTTTTGCTTTTAGTGTCATCATGACGAGTCTCTCTGTCTTTGTCTGTCTGTCTGTCTCTCTTCTCTCTCTCTTTCCTCCATTTTTATATTCCCTTTCACTACTTTTACATACGGACTTTCGTCATAATTACAAGTATTACATTAACCCATTTTTCTCTTTGATTTCCAAATGGGAAAGTTCAAATTTTCATATAGTTCATATAGAAATTCCCTCCCATTTTAATTTCCTTCTCTTCTCTCTATAATAATTTGTTACAGGATGAAAAGAAACTGGGTTCTATATAGGAACTGAGTTATGAGTTGCGAGTGAAATTGAGAAATTGACCATAGTTTTTATCAAAATATTTCACATGTTAAAAGGAAAAACAAGAATTTTTCTCTTGGTATGAAATTTCAACTATATGCATATATAGTTGCCGAGAATTATTCAAATGACTGCCATGTGCATAATGAAATGGCCATGAGTTTCTTCACGTAGTTTTAGTTCTATTTATATTTCTCTGTTCTTCTTTTCTAGTTTTGGTTTACATTTCCGATGAAATTAGAGTCGAGAGAGGAAAGTCGAGAGAGGAAAGTGAGAGAGAGAAAGGGAGAGAGAGAGAGAGAGAGAAAAAGAAATTCCGTTGTGGGAGCTCGTATTCATTCATACCAAGTATAAATCCAATAAATCTGCTTACATTACGTAATAAATATCCGTTGAAAAAACGGAATCTCTCGGTCCATTGTTACTCTTAGGAGCTTTTAAGCACACTTCACTCCCGTGTGTAAGTAAGAAAGTAAGTGTTTGTGTTTGTGGATACAATGCCGTCATAAGTGTGAGTACACACATACAAATATATATATATTTTTTATCGTGTTCTCCAAGAACCAACACCAATCTACACACACTCATACAACAACATATAAACCGTCTTCACACACACAGTACACCAACTTATATTTTTTTGGAGGGGTTTTAGCTTTAGCTATATGAAAAGGTGATAATAAAGCACTAGAAAAAACTACATGAAAAATTTACAACCATAAAGAGGAGAGAGAGAAGGAGAAAGAGAAAGAAGAAAAAAAGAAGAGAAAACACTCTCAAATAAAGAAGAAAAATCATTTCCTTCACTCCAGTTCGCTAAGCCAACTTTCTCTCACTTTCTTTTGTGAAAAGTCTCTATGATGTATTTTTCTACATGCATGACTATTTGCACAACTATTTCTCTATCCTTCAACTCACTTCGTCTTTCGTGCCAATGAAGATGACGCTCTTTCACGCACACAAAAAAACTCCATGTGTACATCACTAACCATGTGTTCATATACATGTACACACACACAGTCAACATTAGCAACGATTTAGCTTTAACTTTAGCAATCGTCTCTGTAGATTTAACTTCCCACTTTTACTTTAGCTTTGAATTTAACTTCACATCATGTACACACAAATACATACATCCATTCCACATTCCTCTCTCTACATTCTATTTCACTTTTCTCGTACTTATTATCATATGTACAAGTTTCTAAACATCAAGTATTTTGTTACCGTTCAATTGCAACACAGTTTTTTTACTCTGGCTTAAGATCCAAAAAGAATCTTGATCGTTTTCCTGGAGATATCTAGAATGTTTTGTTAATGGACAGGCGAAAGTTTCAATCCATTTTGGCTCCATCCAAGTTTTTCATGAGCCGAATTCCGACATACTTTACCCTTTTTTTTACCAATACTCTTCATTGCAATCTTCCAATCTTGTCATTTCTCTATTCAAGTTGAAATTTAGAGACACTGAAATGATTTGTTGTGACCATGCACAACTTTTCACTTGATTTTTTTAAAAACTGATTCTTATCATAGGAAAATTATAGGGTAGACTACTCACAAATCTTAAAATTCCAATAGTTTATGAGAATCCATCAGATCAAATGTGTGTTGTCTGCTCTCGTTATTGAACTTTGTAAAATAAAAAATGACAGGAGCAGCCAGGCCAGGTGTCCTCCCATCAACAAAGTAAATAAATCCAGACATCCATTTGTATTGTAAATGTTCAAATGTTCATCCTTTGTTGGTCATTGAGATTGACTAAATGACCGGACATGTATTTATTCATGTAGTTTTAATGGAATCCGAATTTGCAAAATAAATTGAACATCAAGTACCACGGACCGTAGTAGTTTGAGAGAGAGAGAGAGAAAGAGAGAGAGAGAAAGTAAGAAAGAAAGAAAGAAAGAGAAAAGGGGGAAAAGTTAATGGCATCAGCATGAGTAAAGTCAAGCAGGATGTGAGCACAGTTTAAAAAAGTGGGAAGAGTGAAGAGTAGGAAACGTTTCATGTATTCATCCATATAGAAATGAAGCTCCCCACTCCTGACTACATTTACAGAAATAATGTACACAAACACACACACACAGTCAGTATGCATGAAAGGTGTGTTGGGATGGATATTTCAGGTGTGGAGGAGCGAGAGTTTGGATGTTTTTTTTTGTATGTGAATATGTGAATGGTGGAGGGAATGATGGGGGGTAAAAAGGAGAGAGAGGAAGGATGCGAAGGAGGGAAAGGACTCATAGGAAAAGTGATAGTCATAGATCAGGAGCTATAGGAGTAATAAGTTTGTGCCACTTTGTGTCAAGTACTCTTTTCTCGTGATGCTAAAGATTCTCTATATGTGTTTGGCTAAGTGGAGTATTTGAGCAGGGCAAATAAACTCCTCTTTGACTTTTATAGGGCTCTTTCACGGAAATAGAATTACGCATCTATGCAGTGTACAACACAACCAACAAACTCTCTCTCTCACTCTCTCTCCACTCTTCTTACTCCTCCTCATATCAGCTATCTCTACATTCACCCACATACACTCAAATTCCCAAATATACAAAATACATCTCTTTTATGCCACTATCCACTGCCCATTGCTTTCATGTGGATGCGAATGTGAATGTGTATACCAGTAAGTTTTTCTGTATTTTTTATATAAAAAAAAATTCCTTGTACATTCAGCAACTACTACAACTATGCAACTACACTTGAACGCCATGCCATATCTCGGGACTGGAAAGTCCAATTCCGATTCAAATATAAATGCAAAGCTGCGTACTAAACTTAATGGAACTATTACACATATCAGAGGAAAACGTTGTGGAGCATGTGTTTGGATTTGGACAGAGCTAGATCAAACACTCGCATGTCTCAAGTTTTTTTCCAAATAATTTCAACTTGAAATGGAGGACAAAAAGAATAAGGAATGGACGGCTTGACAGTATAATGTAAAATACAGATAAAAAACAACTGGTATACGCAAAAACTAAATTGGTCAAGCTCAAATTATATCTTGTAGTGAGGCTTTTATCTTTACATTTGACCCCAAAAACAAACCAAACCAAAAAGCAAGCTAAGTGTCTATTCAGCGTCGTTGCCACTGTTTAAAAATCCGTGCTCCCTCCACACGAGGAAACTCTCAAGCTCATTTTTAGTCCAGACTATATATATTTGTTTTTCTGGTTGCATCGAGTAATTTGACGTTAATAAATGTCAAGCTCTGAATTTAAATAGGGAAATTGAAATCAGTTGTAAATATGTACATCAAGATAAAATTTAGCCTGGTGAATCCTACAGTCATGTCATAACTTCTAGCTTTACCATGTGAATTGTGTAGCCGTGTGCAAAAAAACGAACACAGTGCCGAGTATACTGATGATAGTACTGAGAAGAAGTTATGATTATTACTTTGGACTTTTCCAGAGATTTTATTTTCCCCATATTTACGCTTAACTTTATGTTCATACAGATTTGATGCCGACACTCAAACCACTTCAAACTCACATACATACATACAGAAAAGTTTGCACATATTTCCATGCTGTAAACATCTTGTTGAAAATAACAGGGGATCCAAGTTGAAAAGGAAAATCAAGATCATATGAAAATATTTTTAAATTTGAAAAAATCTGCTTTAACAAGTAAAATTCGTACAGAGAAACTTAGCTACAAGGGGGAAATCGGGGGGAGCAAGCAAGTGAAAGTGGAAAGTGTATGCGTATGGATGCAAAGAAAATAAACAAATCTGTAAATGTTCACCTAAATATGAGAGGAAACTGTTGAACTTCAAACGAACAACTCATGATTATAACTTTTTCTAATCAAAACAAAACTTTTTTTTGTCTGATTCCTGTGACTAATTCCCTTCTTCCCCCGCGTTTGCATCTTTAAACATTGTATTTCTTCTACATATATAGGTATAATAGTTTTGTCGGCCGGATTATTTTTGGTACTGGCTAAATGTTCTCCTCCTTTTATATATATGTAGCTACAACTTGGTATTTTCGAAGGCGTACAGCAAAGTTAAAGGTCGGCTGTAGTAGAATTCCATCAAACATATATAGTAAAAGAAATTGAGAATCTAAAATTTTCCATTTTCCATGCAATTCAAATGTTTTTCAAAACATTTGAGTGTTCATATATATTCTCTATTATTCACAATTGTTCAGGAATTGGGATGGGTGATGGATTAGGACCATTAAAAATAAAACGAATTGAACATGTACCAGAATAATTGTGTACGAGGAAAATACTATTTTCCCCTTCCACTCACTCATCATCTCAACACATAGAAATTTGATGGGTGATTTTTAATTAATTCTCTACGTGTATAAATAGAGACAAAAAAATTATTGTAGCAATTCCCAGTCCAAGCAGTTAATAACAACAATTATTTTCAATTACATTTTATTGCTGGCACTGCCAACATGGCAGTAATAATTATTCTTAGCTTGTATGGTCATTTTTGTTTTATTCCTATACACATCAAATAAATACCAGAAGACAAGACACTTTTCTTGAAAATTTTCCAATGACATTTGAACTTTGAAAATAATAATAAAAATATTAAAAATAGATACATATATAGTATGTACACTGTACACTTCTTGTGGACAATATCCACAAGAAAACAAGGGATTTTGAGACAAACCGCAGATCCATTATTTCTCATAATAATTCATCCACAATATTCAAAAACGAATGCGTATAGCTCCGTCAAATGGGCTAACTAGCACAATTCCCTATGAATTTTTAATTGATTCCCAATGTAAATGTTGACTTTGCCTTCATATAATCCACAAACACACAGACACACACAAAACCATATTTATTTACACAATAATTCTCCATTTCATTTCCCAACTGATATCATTTAAATTGATTATATTTGATGGACTATTAAACTCTTTTTCTTCTTCCAGTCCGTACAAATATTAGTATTTTCGGAGGTGGGGAGGTCGTTTTGCGTTTTGTACGTTTTATATTGTCTGTTGTCTGTCATCCTCCCTGAAAACAATCAAATCTGAAGTAAATAGACTTATTTTTATTTGAGCTCACTTGAGATCAAATCTCAGATAAAAGAAAGTATCCAAGGAGAGTTTCAAAGATTTCATGCTATTTCAACTTTCCTGTTCTTTTTTTTCTGTTCTTTTTTATCTCTAATCGAGGAGACCACACAAGATTATCTGGGAAATTCTCATTTCTATCAACAAATCTCCTTTGAATTCTCTCAATTCCAAACTAAACTGTTCAGACAATACTTGGGAAATTGAGTTAAAATAATAGGGAAAGAGGAATTTAATTAGGGTTCATGTGTACGCATGATCATGTACATGTACAGTCACAGTAACAGTCGTCCTCAGCTACAATAACAACAGTTAAAAGTTTTTGCTCAATCGATTAAGTATTTACAATTTACGATTGACTTTAAACTTGGGTGAAAAGAGAGAAAGGAGAGAACACACACACAAACACAAGAGGAGAAAAGTAAATGTTTGGGTCGAGTTGAGAGAGCGAGCGAGAGAGAGAGAGAGAGAGAGAGAGAGAGAGGAACAGACACAGCTGGGGGACTGTGAACTCTAGAAACGGGGTAGAGGGAAGGAGTGAGCTGGAGTGAAGCCAAAAGGATTGTCGAATGATTACGCGACAATGTGGAGCACGCAAGGTAATTACTGTTGACTCAAGGGGACTAAAAGGAGAAGCGGACAGCTCCATGTTCTCAATATTTCAGTGTTTTCATTAAACCTGTGGAAGGGCAAGACAGCCGTAATTATTGTAATTATGACCATCCTTTTTCCCGCCCCTCTCCTTCCTCCTTCTTTCTTTCCTCCAAATAAACTAACACACACACACACACACACCCACACGCATATATACAAACACAAACAGACATACCTCAGCACAAACTCGTACCTTCATTAACCTTGCAGATTCCTCCAGCACTTATTTCTACACATTTGCTGGTGACTTCTGATTGTGGGTTGTGCAGGAATTTTCTTTGAATTCCATTTTCCGGGTTTAACTTTTTTGAATGAAATGTAATTTGTTTTATATGTATTATCAAAAGAATTGATTTGGTAATGTAGTTCTGACTTTATAAGCTGTTCTCATTCAGAATGATGATGACAATGATGACTTTTGTTTGACCTGTAGAAACTCTTTAGTGGAAATGAACTTTGAGTGTGTAATATATCTGTAGTGTTTTTTTGGAGAGGGAGAAAGAGAGAGAGAGAGAGCGCGGTGAGAGTGTGTGACATTGAAATGACAATGAAGTGAAAGCTGTAAAGTGTAACATAAAGAATTAAGGTATGGGTGGGGGGGAAAATGCCAAGACAAAGTGTGTGAAAACTCGAGCAGAAAATGGAATAATCTAGAGTGAAGAGAGTGGAGGGTACAGTACGTGTGGTATAGTAATTTGAGGAAATGAGAATGCATAGTTGTACACACACTACACACGAGTCAGGCTATAGAGTTGAAGCTGTTAGATTTCTCTCTCCATCTTCGTAATCTGTTTATGTTGTGGAGAGGAAATTGTAAGAAAATAATAAGAAAAGGAGAGAATGGTGAAGGGAGGAAAGGCGAGAGAGAGTGAGAAAGAGTAAGAGAGAAAGGTGAAAAGTGAAGCGCCAAAGAAGGCAGTCAAGCATTTCGTGGTGAGCTGAATACATGATTTATTTCTGTCTTAGATGAATTCACGTCTCTTTCTCGCACTTTGTCCACAATGACTGGGATGAATTTTCTTTTAAAACTATAGAACGTGAATAGTGAATATAGAGAGACCTATGCATGTTCATTCATCTATATGTATCTGTATCTGTATATGTGTGTGTGGTTGAGCGGCGAAAAGTCAGAAAAGGAAAAAATGGAATTGTATCACAGATATAGACTCTCCTTTAGCTGAACAAATCTATATAATTCGTCTTCCTCCATTTCTCACAGTTCTCCTTCACATTTTTTTTGTCTTTGCATTTCATTCCCATAGACAGAAAAAAACCTTCTTATAGTACATACACAAGTATGTACATTCACATATAAAATCACAGACTCATGTGCAATCATATCTGTACTCGCCCTTATATAAATCTTACATGAAGACTATGAAGTGATAAAAGAAAAAAATCTCGGATTTTTCTCTTATGTAACGAGACCGAGTAAGCAAATACATTTAATTGTATTACACAGAAGAAAATAGAAATCGAGAGAGAGAAAGAGAGAGAGAGGAAATTCTAGTGTTCAGAGTCGCACTTCTTTAAGGCAATTTAGGTGTTCCGGATTCCGGGAGCTGGTTGAATTTTTTTGTATATGTTGGAGAGTTTTCAAAATGGAAACTACAAAATGAAAGTGTGCAGCACATACATACACACACACACACACACGCTATGTGTTCATACAATTTGTATTATATTATATGGAGGAGGGATGGTAAACCAAAGAGCAAAAAAAATATATGGAATGTCTTGAGTATAGAAACAAAATCATAGAGATATGTAGAGGGGGAAGCAGAAATAAAGGGTATTTTTTTGTATTATTATTGGTGTATATGTGAAGTCGGTTGTCGTTCCATATGAGACTGCATGTACTTCTGTACGGCAATGGCAGTTAATTTGAAGTTGATGTCATGCCGAAACGATGTTTTCTCTTTCTCTTCTATCGGAAACACATTGTAAGGAGAGGTGGGCAAGCAGAGTATTTTCTCAAATCACTTCCCAGTTCTCAGTCTGGATTCTCTCTCTCTCTCTCTTTCGTTCTCTCTCCCTTTTCCTGTGCCCTTTTCACTCGAGAGTGAAACGCTAATATGAACTCAACGACTTCCACGACATGACTTTCTTTATTCCAACGCCAAACCAAACAAAACCATCCAGTCTCTCCACTGTGCACACTCTCTCTCTCTGTTGTAAGTACATACATACATTCCGTGTACGTACATCTACCAGCTGTGTATATACAGATATAATTATACCTACATAAAAAGAATATCTTGTATTTTTTGTTCGTCATATTGCGTATATGTATAGGTAAAGGATCTCGTGCCACGCTATCTACAATCAAGAAAACGTAGACAGGAAACATTAATTAGTAGGTTTATAGGCAACTTAATCTTTCCCTTTTTATAATCCTTTCAAGGGAAATTTACAGGGCTACTCTCCAACTCCTCCTTTGTCTACACACATTCAACCATCTAAAGCGGAGTCAATTAGCAAATTACCTTACATTTTTAAATGAAACCATTTCTCCGTCTTCTTCTTCTCCTTCTTCTTCTCCTACTTCTTCTTTTCTTCTCCTCGCACATTGAAGAGCTATGCAATTAAATCTCGAACAGTTTTATTTTCAATTCTTATATTCTGCACACACCAGTAAAGGAATTTATATATCGTACTTTTCACTTGTTTCATATTTCGTATTGATAAACTAGAAAGGTTGCAATTTGAATGCTGAAGGGGTGGAAACATTTTTTAATTTGAAATCGCTATATTAGTTCATAATAGAAAATAAACGGAAGGAAATTCAAGTTCAACTCTAATTATAAAACAAAATATGTTGAATTGAATATTGAATTGAATTCTCAAACGTTAACATTTGAGAATTCAGGAGGGGAATCAACGAGCGAGAAAAGAAAAAAACGTTAAACAAGCCACAGTCATTTTCACCATATTTTTGTCACCCCACAGCATCAGCATATGCACACACATTTATTTTACTTTTAGATGGATATCGAGAAATCGTCACGCAAATTATCCCTCAGTCAAATCTTATACGATATCTAAACAGAAATCAGGTGTGAATCAACTTTAATATTTGGGGCCCCGAGGAAAGTTAAAAAAAAAAAACTTTGGATTAGTGATGATTCATGAAAATATGAAACTTTCTACTTTCTGAGTATTTTTTATTTTTACAAATGAGAAGAGAAATTTAAATAAATTATGGAAAATATCAATGTTTTGTAATTCTATGACAAAATTGACCTTGCAATTGGATTTGGATTTGGATTTTTTGACATTCAAACCCTTTTGAAAAAAACGTTCTTCCAAAAACAATAAAAAAAGTGCAATGGTAATAATAATATTAATGCCAGTGATGGCATAAAAGGTGTGTAAAACTTTGGTGGTGAAGAGTGAAGAGGAGTGTGAGGAGAGAGACTAGTGAAAAGCGTGGAGTCACCGCACGTTCACCGCCGTCGAATGTAGAAAGTTTCCTAATGCATGAATTAATTTCCATTTAAATTTGAGGACATAAATCTAAAGTGAATGTGATTGTTGGTCGTGATTTGGTTGAGGGGGATGAAGGGTGACGACGTTTATGATTTTACTTATACAATAATTACACATGACCATGATCAACACACTTGGTAAAATGTGGGAAAATGGTACAAAGTGAAAACAAAGCAAAACAAAAGGGCAAAAGCGCACAAGAATGCAACAGAAAACTACATTTTTAGATTTTTGGGTTTGAAAATTCAAAATGCGATATAATATATTAAAGACATGGAGAGACGCATGAGCACGTTTACACTTACACCCCATTCTCTCGTTACGTTACGCTCATGTTCTTTACCTCGTCCTCGTCCTCTCACTCCCTATATATATATCTCCACTCTCCAGTCTCCATACACTACACACACTCCACACCACTCGTTTCCCTGTCTCTCTGTCTGCCTGTACTTCTACTTCTGTATATGTCAGAGTCCGGGTAAAGCGGCGTGAAGCTGAGTAAGCTCTTCAGTCCATGTGTGTATATGTGTACGTATATACGACGGATCTTTATCGTCAACCGTTAGCTCACCGTACGAGGAGAACTGAGGAGCACACACAGTTTGAGTTTTCATTCCGCGTTGGGTGGTTAGACTGTCGGTTTGTGTGTTGGTCTGGGTCTGGAGTCTTGGTGGGAAACGGAAAAAAAACACACACACACACACATGTATACATATGTACACACTTTTTCATTGCCATATTCGGAACTCGACTTGAACATCCTCCATCGTCTCGTCTCACCTTATAGGCCAACTTGAGTGCTTTCTAATCCAAAAGTTCTGGTTGAGCCTTTGAATTACTTACTTGTTGTTGTTCTTCTTCTTTTCGTCCTTGTCAAGACGAAACAAAATCTTCTCCTCCTTCTTTCTCCTCACACACACACACACACACAAGAGTTTGACGCTTTCCTTTGCAGTCAGTCACCTTAAACAAGTGCATCAGGGCAAAACAAGGATTGTTTATACGACGATTCACTTTATGGTTACTCACTCTTTTCTTTGGAAAACGAGTACAAGTATCTGACTTTTAGTATTTACGTACACAAAGTTGGTGGCAGTTGTTGTTGGGAGTTCGACTTAAGCCGGGAATCTGTGACTGTTGACATTTCTTGTGGAAGAAGAAGAAGAAGAAGAAGAAGAGAGGAAAAGAGAGTGAAAATATTCAGTGTGTGTTTGATAATTGGTTCAAGTCATTTTCATTTCTTCGCTCATCAACTTTTCATCTCATCCCATGTGCTTGCTCATATTAATTAAATTCATTAAACTCATTTCAATCAACGTCCAAAGTGTAATTGAGTATCATTTCACCTAAATTTGTGAGTACAAACTCCCGACGACACATCAACTGTCAAGACAGATTTTAAATTATTTAACAAACAAGACTGGACTAGACACTCTAAACAAGTGTGAAAATCCAAACTTGTGTTAAGCACATCAAAGCCATCAAAGTACACATCAAATATGACAAAGTGACTGAGGAAATATGAACGTACCATCCAATCTCTGCATGTAATTTGTCGTCCTCATCATTCCAATTCTACTTCACCTCTGTGAAATCTGACAATCGTAATCTTTTCTGTAATCGCGAATAATAGTGATGAAGATGAAATTCATCCCCGGCTTTGCATGTGGATGAGTCTAGCCGAAGAGGACAGAGCAAAGTAGCATACATAAGTCAACAGGCAAAGTGGAAGCAAGAAAAGCTATAGAGAAACTTGTGGAATCGGAATAACGCCTCAGTGAATGTTTTCACAGTTTTTTGACATTTGATTATACATACTAATAATAATATCCATATCTATCTGGATATTTGAAACTTGTTTCCACTATTTCCATTTCCATATGTAGTTGCCTCCTCTTTGTCATACAGAGAGCAAAGAGCGAAGATCATGCAATTTTTCCATCTTCATCCCGTTGTCATTTCCTCATCTCAAGTTCACAGTTCTTAGTGAATGTGCATCTGCCTTTTTCTCTCTCTCTCTCTTTCCCTCACTCAAACATTTTGGATTTCAGAATTGGAAGTGAGAAAAAGTTTGAACTCTCGCTATTTCAATGCTCAGAGTGCAGGTTTATATGTGAAGTCTAAAAATATCGTATACTATCTGTATATACACAAGTTTTGGTAAATGTGGAAGCAGAAGACAGACGTAGACGGATAGTTTTATGTACTGCGTGTGAGTGTCTCGTGTCTCTTCACTTGACAGAGTTGATTGTCTTGTGTCAAATATTCCTATATTTTATGAGAAGAGCAACAACTGTGACAAGGAGACGAAAGGAAAAGAAGAGGGAAGGAAATTCCCGTGCAACAACTTTCCATTTATTCTCATCTATTTAGACTCTCTCTCTCTTCCTCTTCCTGCTGTCTCTGTCCTTACTTACATACTCTGATAAAATTATTACTCCTATTATCTCAATCACAATCTCAACTTACATATTTCCTCAAGACTTCCCCGTAAAGAATCTCTCAGAGATCTCAAAGATCAGAGCTCAAATCAAAGTCAAAGCCACACTCACTCTGCTCTATAGCTCCAAGGATATTTGATGTAAGCAAAGGCGAAGGAAACGTCTCACAGCATATAATTCAATGCAAGAAGAAGAAGTTTGTTCTTCCTTTATGTGACTCAAATCTTTGAAAATCTTCATCTCAATAAGGAAATCTGGATATCTACTACATCACTTAAGATTTACAAAACAAAAATCCTATTTCTATCCTACCATCTGCATCTGCATCTTCATCTTCATTTCATGCAGACTGTAAAGTTTTTTTTTCTGTTTTGGATCGTATTGTATACATTTCTCTCAATTCTCAAAACTCCAAAATAGATTCAAAGACTCGAGATAATATATATATATATTTTGTTTTTCCATTTCAAATCTCCATATTTTCTCTTTTGCATGTGCAGACATTTTCCATGTAAGACACGTGATTAGACTGGGGAGTCCCGGCGTGTCTACTTATTGTATACAACAAGAGCACTCCTTTTCTTTTCCTCGTCTCTGTTCAACTCTGTCTCTCTTCCTCAACTCTTTTCATTCTAATGCAAAGTTAATTGAAAGAAGTTGACGAATCCAAAGTAATAGAAACTGATAAACGAATTAAATCAGAAAGAGAGAGAGAAGGAAGAAGAAGAAGACACACACAAGTTGAGTCTGGAGTTTGTGAGGGAGTTGATATATAAAGTAAATATATAGTTAATGGAATTATACAGAGTGAAAGTGGAAGGCAGATAAGACTACTACTTTCCCCCCTCTCCTATATACCTTGGCCTTCTTCACTTTCACTTTTTTCTTCTTTCTTTCTCAACTAGTATAAAGTTTGATGGATATTCCTCTTCCGACATAGACGACCCCGCAAGATTCAAAACTCAGGGAAAAAAAATGAAGACTCTAAAGATGAAAGGATGAGAACTCGAAGAAGTCGGAATCAGAATCAAAATCAAAGGCGTTGAAATTGACAAAAGTGGTAGTAAAGAAAAAGAGAGGAAAGGATTTATAAGAATAAGGATTTGGAGCTGCTGAGTGGTTTAACTCAATAAATTTGCTCACGGGTCGTAATATTTTGTCAATTCAATCCTCTCCTCCCTGTCGTCTCTCCTGCTTATCCAGAAACAATTTCAACTCTCCTATTCCTGATTGACATTCCAATTGAAGACTCGCGTCGTCCAGTTTTTTTTTTTACTGTGAAAGCCGATAGCCGATAGCTGATCAACTTGACTTTGTAGTTTTACACACAATTTCCCTCTCCCCCACCCCCCTTTTTTTGCACATCACATGTACATTCAAAAGTGTGTGTATCGTCAATTGAATTGTCCTAAATAAAAAAACCAAGTGCAAAAAAAAACCAAAGTAGGACGTATAAAATTCAGTGTATGAAATAGTGACAAGTGAGAAAAGTGACAGAGGCGTCTTCTGATTGGCTGATTGAGTGTAATAAGATTGTGAGACTCGTTTTTCTTTCTCTCTCACCTCCTGCACACAATACTCAAATCCAAAGAACTTTAAAAAAATAAAATAGAAATCTACTGAAATAGAAAGAGGAAAGTACAGAGAAGACGAAGAAGACGAAGAAGAAGAAGGAGAAAAAGCAAAAGAAAAAGAAGAAATTCCATTTTCTTCACCGTTCCTCGTTTGTTTGAAGAAGTGTATTTGTTTATATTTGGTTCAGAAAAGGAACCAGAAAATCCAACCTGCGTGGTTTTTGTGGTTCATACCACTCGATTTGAGCGTACCTTGCAAAAAAATAAATAAACTGGGAGAGAAAGAGAGGAACTAAAGCGAGAAGAAAAAACTGGAGCAGAGCAGACCAAAGGAGAACAAGGAAAAGGCATAGAAGAGGAGAAAAAAATTGGAAAGTCGTTTGATGTACTCCACACTTGAAGGCTGATATAATGAGAATACTGTCTGTGATTCTCTTCCTAATTGGATCAGGTATGGCAAAGGACTTTCCCTTCCTCCATTTCTTATCCTACAATTTTCAATCATCTGCTCACCACACACAAACTAAACTATACATTTTTACTATTATTTATTATTATTATTATTATGACTATTGTGGATAATAGTTCTTGAACATTCTCTTCATCTCGATTACTGTCAAATTTACTTCTACTGAAGACAAATACAAACAGAGAGAGAGAAAGAAAGAGAGGGAGAAGCATCCACGTGTACACACACTCGGCTTGGGTATTAGCTTCAAATTTCTTTGGATTTCCCAAGGTCCAGATCGAATGCTTTCAGGAATTCACGTAGGGAAAGTCGTTATTATAGAAAGGTATTTTCTATTTCCATGTCCCAACATCCATGGGTCAATTGCACTTGGATCTTCAGTGCCAATAGAAACGGGGGGAATGGCAACTGCCCTTTTCTTTCTTACTGATATCCTTACCCCTTTCGTTGTGTGTGTGTGAGTCGTCCGCCGAGCGTCCTCCAATAGTTTCCCCATTGTCTGTCAGTCCATGTACTAGAATACTAATAAATCTTCCCTCATTTAATATGCCCAGCAACTATTTACAGTTTAGAATATGCTCACTCAGTCTGTTTGGATCTATCCATACCATTGGAAAGAGACTGAGACGACAGTGGCATTGGCAGTGGTGGATGGACTATCTTTTTATGTACACAAGCACACAGGTAGAGTGAGAGAGAGAAAGAGAGAGAGGGGGGGAGAGTTCTTTGAGAACTTCCCAGCATTATTCTGTCTGTTTCTATAGCTCTCTACAGTTTCCTCTATTGTCTTGTTCTACTGTTATTGGCTGATATTTTTTTGTCTACTTCCTGCCTGCCTTCTATAGAAATAAAAATGGAAAAGGAGAGGAGAGAAGGGTAAAAGAAGGCTCTTCATGTGGATGTAGAATTTTTGAGGACATTTTTAGGCTCAGGATCCGTTAAGTGTATCCTATTTAGTGTACGCTCCTTTGGTGTGTGTGTGTCTAGTTTATGTATTGGAGTGTATATGGGAATATGTGCGTGCGTGTGTAAGATATATATACGAATGTGTATTAGATGTGGCCTCATGAACTGGCTTGTCCTCTTTCACCTGCCATGTGAAAGTGCCAAAGCTCGAAGAAACACGTCCATTCCGTTGTCGCCCAAGAGTTGCTTGCTTCTGTCTTGTTCGAGGAGCGCAATTGTCATTGTCGAGTCAAGTCACGGCTGACGAGTGCGACAATCAATCGTGGCCTGAATCAAAAGCGACCTTTACTAACACGGTGAATTAAATCACCGTCCTTCTTCCTATCTTTTCTTACCTTCACTCTCCCCTTCACTCCCTCTCTCTCTTTCCTTTTCTCTTTCTACTCTTTCTACCCTTCCTTTCTTTCCTTTCTCTCTTTCTCTCTTTCTGATCGTCAATCGTCAAGCTCAACTCGACCCAATAGCCTATACAGCAAACCTACGCTCCATCCCATAAAAATATAATAGACGTAATATTTTTATACATCCGAATTTCGTCTCTTTCAATCTCTCTCTTTTCTTGTATTTTTTGCTCTTTTCCTTTAATCTCTAAATCAAACTGTCAACATAAAAATGGACAAGTACCGACTTTTTTTTTTACAATAATAAATAACAATTTGCTTTGCTTTCTCGTCTTGTGTACATTTTTTTGACATTTCTTTGAATTTGTCATTAATTTTCTCAAGATATTTAATTGTTTATTTTACAGCAAGAATTTTTAGCACAAAGTAAAAACAAAAAAGTAAAAGTATATGGATGGATGTCGATATTCTTCTTTTGGTGGCTAATGAAGAGGTTAAATGTCGTTTCATTGTTTTAACCAAAGGCTTTCTGATGGGAATCGATGAATAGAATTGAGAGTAAAGGTTACAAGTTATAGATTGTGAGGATTTGGACTTTAAAGCATTGTACCTCAAGAGTTGAGAGAGTTGGTATTATGTGTATATGAGATTAGGAGAGTTAACCCGTTAATTTGGTATATTCCGGACGCCTTCCAGGAATTGGGGACTCATTAGATGGGGCCAAATGAGGAAAATGTCAAGGAAAGGGGGAATATCCATAGAGAGGAAGAAAGAGAGAGAGAGCAGACTAGCATAAACTTAGCCTTGGTTTATGTGTCCATGTCTGCCTGTGTGGAGAGTCGGAAGGTGTTTTCCGAGAGTCAGCCAACAATCCAGACAAGTTAAGAGAAGTATCAAATTTATAGTTGAAGGCACTTTTCTCTGCCTGTCTTCCTTTTCTTACTGGTTTTGATGAAGGAAATGGCTGCGGGGGGAAATGGAGACTCGATGAGACGGCTAATAATTAGCAGATTCACTTCTCCGTCCATCATTCATTAATTTAAGTTGACTTTCACCAAATCTCACACACACAATGTCCCGAATATTCACCAACTTTGTACTTTGTAGTGTAAATATATACATATATCAACACTAAATAATGCTTCACATTTATTTATTTCCTCCCATCTCCATCTGTACTATATGTATTGTGTACGTACGTATCTGTATTTCTCTTGCACGGAACTTGGAAGGGGATTTCCAATTCTCAATCCCATCCCATCAAATAGAATCGGAAGGAAGGAAAGAAGCTTCAACAGCGTCAAAGGGGAGCTCCATAGAAAGTTGCTATCTTCATGTTTATGTAGACATCTTTGTGTATGAATATATATTATTCAGAGAGATAGACATGGATAAAGTGAATACAAACCCCTCACTGTCCTACACAAACTTTCCCCATTTAACCAGCAAATCTGGTGCTAAAGCTAACATTTCAAAATCCAAAGAGCCGTCGTCAGCTTATAGGAAATAATAGGAATATAAGAGCGAGAGAGAGAGAGAGAGAGAGAGAGAGAGAAAGGGAGAACTTTACTTATGACTCTTAATTGATAATGGATAAAATGCCTACTATACTGTACAGCCATGCAGATAGTCGTCTTGTGTGTGTGAATTAAATGGTTACCTGGAAAATAGAAAATAATTAGGCTAGACACACTAAAGTGTTCTCGTAATGCTCTTAATGCTGTTATAAATGTTGGTATTAGATACTGAACAAAGTACTCGTCCTCTTCTTCTTTTCTTATTATTATTATTATTATTATAAGTAGTATGTATAGAAAATTTGAGATACATCTTATGTACATGGGTAGATTTGGGATTCGGAGGAAAGCGTTCACACTCACATTGGTGCTTGTCTGAGTTAAGGCTTTGAATATACGGTTTTGAAGGCTGTAAAGACAGTATGAAGACATGCTAGACGAGGAAGAAGCCGGAGAAAGAGAAAGAGAAGAAGACGGAGAAGAAGACGAAGAGAGCTGGAGGAAGTGAGTAGATTAGATTGTCTATTATTTCCGGACCATTAACTGTCCAAAGGCATATCGGCGTCACATACAATGAACGACTGAATGAATGAGTGCAACCAACGAAGAATACAACGCTTTAGAAAAGCAAATGCAATCAGAGTTGATGCTGATATTCCTCCGTTTTCCTTTTCCTCCTTTTACTAGTCCTCTCTCTCTCTCTTCCTTTCTCTCTCTGCGTCTTCATCCTCACCACACACCTTCCCCCCCGTTCCCGTCACTGTTGCAGTTGCCGTTTTCTTCCCCCCCTCTCTCTCTCTCACTCTCTTCGTCCCATTAGGCACTTTAGCTTGGTGTCTGAGTCTCCTCATCCTCGTCTCGTTGTCGTTCGCATTGTCATTGTCGTTGGCTCCAAAGCCACAACCCTATCAGTCTGTCACTAATCGTGAGCATAAGAATCTGCCGACATTTACGCTCAACACACAAATCTCCAAATACATACTTTCATTCCCATACTTTCTCTTTTCCTCTATTTATTCTCCGTGTACTCCTCCTGCTGCACAATTTAAAGTAATCAGTAGCAGTAGCAGTAACAGAATCTTCTTTATGTCCAATTGAGCTGAATATTTAAATTAGATGAGAGATTTGAGGTAGTTTAAAACACAGCTTCTTCATTTTATATTCCGCCCTATAAATCATCTTCTTGGATGATTTCAACAACATTTTTTACTTCAAATTAAAATATTCAAGAGTTTTATTTCTAATATTTATGTATTTTATAGCATTGTTCCGATAACTTTGTTTTAGATATAATTTGAAACCAAAAACATTTTGGTTTGGATGCGGTGGCGTCTCCTTCACGCTTCAAAGACGGACAATTAAATATGAGAGTTTAGATGAGATTTGGGATGAGAGATGATGGCGAGATAAGACATTGGTTGGCTGGCGTTTGATTTGAGATTGTATGCACATTTAACCGACAATAGAAATAATGAAACATGAACAGGCATTTTAATAGCCAAGTTGTGACTTTGTATGGGATTTTGAAGCCAAGAATCCTAGTCGTCTCGATTATTTTCAATACAATTTAATGTTAAATGGTAGCACTTTGTTTTGAAGCTAAAGCCAAAATGTACAAGGATCCATTGAACGGCTTATTGATCAACGAGGATGTTAAATGAGGAAGAAAGTCTTTTGATTACTCTGACTAAATGTGTAATTAGTAATGGCCAATAATACACTTTCACACGCTGTACAATAATCGTCCTAATGAGCTTCACAACTGGCAACTGTACTTTATAAATCATTACCTTTGTCCTTTTCGTCCTTATCAGATGGGGGCGACGAGTGGTTTGTGTGAGTAGTAGTTGAATTGAGTTCAAAACTTTATCGTGAATGTGAATTAGAAAAGACTTTGTTGCCATGTTCTCATTCTCTGCATTCCATTTACAGCCAACTCCACTCAACTTTGTTTTGATATCTTTGATCTATTCCCTTTGAACAACCATGATGAGATTTATCAGCATGTAAATTAAATAAGCGGACTTTCTGGGATAAAGAAACTGCAGTTGTTTTTGCGATTGTTTAATTTTTCCTTGATATTTGTGAGAAAATTATCGTACACTTGTTGACTTGGACCTTGCAAGTTTTCTACTGAGGACGTAATAATAAAATAAGGCCGCAGAATTGCGGATGAAATAATAAAGTTGTGTGTGGTGGAGGAGAGTGAAGAGTCGTTGCCATTTTGCTGTGGTGTGTGAAATATGGATGGCAAGGCATCTGTCCATGTATACACAACACACACACGTGTTTGTGTGTATATTATTAGTTGGTATGAGAATGTGAGAGTAGATACGATATATATAGAGAATGGAAATTGATTTTCAATTTAGCACTATGATGGTGACTTGTGAGTTTTATTCGTGTGGGATGATATTTAATGGTTAATGGTTAGTGATTGTCTCTCTGTTTGTGTTTGTTTCTAGTGGCGGAGTCTCTGAAGATTTATCGTGTTGTTGTGCCTCATCATGCTTTGAATGGAAAGAGCGCTACCCTCAAGTGTCAGTTTAATTTGGATAATAAGGAGCTTCTCTACGCTGTCAGATGGTACAAGGTATGTTGGAAATTACTCTAAAATATTTCCCTTGCAAAGTTCAAGTAATTAAACATTATTAAATTAAAGGATTAGTATTGATTGCTCGTCATCAAAACTCAAAAGGTATAGGAAACTGAAATGAAAAAATCTTTCCTTGACATTTCTTTTTCTTTGCAGGATGACGAAGAATTTTTCAGATATGTCCCCCGATTTAAACCCTCTATTAAAGCTCATCGGGTTGCAGGTGTCAACGTTGATGTGAGTCCAAATCTCTCCATTATGTTGTACAAAACAGTTTTTTTATGCATGTTATCATTGAAAATAAAACCCCGTCAATTGACCCATATAAAATCCAAATTTGATACTAAAGAAGAAGAAAAAACGGTACGGGAGCAGATGTGCGACAGACAATTTACGAGAATAGATTGAAGCCTATAATAATAAAATATGATAAATATTGTATATTCCATATAACCATACCTTCAATTTTCACATTCAATTTATCCTAACGAAATCCAGTTATTCACGATTATTCCGTTGTACAGCATCCAATTTTTTTTTATTCTCCTTGATCCTCCTCAAGTCCTCGAAACTTTCACCTCCCACAAGTGAGTATACTTAGTTTGTATGGAGGGAGAGAATCTGTCATGTAAACATGAATAGGTTGGATTACATGTATGCGAGTATGAGAAAAAGGGAGTCGAGAGCATGTGGATATGGATATGTAAAGTAAAATGTTTTCTTATGTATGTAACAGGAGGAAAGATCTTCAAACCAGATGGTCACATTGAATCCAGTGGAGCTTCGATCAACAGGCGTTTATCGTTGGTAATTTTTTATACATACAATTTCCATGAGCACATCTCATCTCAAAATCTACTCTTTTTATCACCCAAATTGATGTAGTAGTGGGTGGAAATGATAATAGAAATACAAATTCATGCAAATCGGGGGAAATACGATATGCATACACGGACATGTATCAAAATATAACAACTAAATTCATCTTTTTTTATTCCATTTTCAATTTGCAGTGAAGTGTCCGCGGAAGCTCCAAAGTTTATATCGGCAGAAGCTGAGGGAAGAATGAGTGTCGTGTGTAAGTTGATTTTACAATTTTTTCCCTTTGTTTATTATAAGAAATGAATCCAATAATGATGGAACATTAAGAGGACAATCGTTAGGTTTACAAATTATAATTATAATCCACCAGAGTTGAAGTTCCTTCCACTTCATTTCGAACAAGGAAATGTATGTAGGAAATGAAGACAAAATATTTCATAATATTTCCAGTAAACGTATAAGTATTATATATATTATATTCCTCTCAGTTTTTTTTATGCAAAAATAAAAATAGGAAGGGTGTAAAAAGCACTTGGCTCGAGGTAGAAAAAACTCTACTCTATATAGCTGACAATATGACATTATTTCCTTCATGCATCACATCCTTTGGTAAAGGTCTCTTGTTGAAATCTCCTGTCGTTTCAGCTCCCTCCATGTACTTTCTGTCTGTCTTCAGAAAAATTGTGACAGAGAGAGAGAGAGAGAGAATTTGGTTAGTTTTTTTGTAACTTAATATGACAGGGAAATATATATCGTATCATCCGAATTGATTTACCGGCACTGGGGGGCTCAAACGGGAACTGGAAAAAAACTGATGGTATAATATAACTTGCATATGTATTATTTATATTGGTGTGTATATGTGTACAGTTTTTTTTACTCTATTTCAAAACTCGAGCATTCAATCATTCATGTAAATAGCATATAGTCATCCTCTGACTATTAACCATCCTATTCTAACCAAAAAAAAAAACCGGAGAAAAATGTCAGGGAATGAAAAAATCATTCCATTCTCTCCTATCCCAACTCAGTGTAAGCACACACACGTGTTCACATTGACAAGGGCTATATCTGTATGTCACGCGTATATCCGAGTTTTTTTTATACCTTGGAGCATAAATGCAATTGCAAAATTGTACATGATAGACTCATGTGTATGGAGTTCGTCTGTAAATCGAAAGCTTTCATGTTTACGAGTGGCTTGCAGTTTTTTGTTACATATACACTTGAGCTTCCATGTTGACAGTTGACAAAATACACAACTCACGCCGCTCATACACAACTCACAAATAAAAACTAATACAAATTCGTATGCACACTCTCTGTAGAGACTGCAGAGGCTGTAGTCTCCCCGCCTTTTGCGGGATGCTGATTTTCATTTCCATTTGGTATGCGTATACGTGTTGATTTTGCGTATAATCTTATTATTAGGGGCACTTGAACAGATGATAGAAAATCCCATCAGCTAAATTCCAGACATTACACGAATTGAGTTTTTTGCATTACATTTTAAAAAAAGGAATGAGAATTGAAGAAAACATCAAAAATTTCTCTTCTGTTTTGTAAAAGTCCAGGCGGATGTAAGAAAATCTGAAAGGAATTTGAGAAAATTATTATTCACAAGAAATTCCTATGTTTAAGAGTCGGATGGGGGTTGGGAAAGTAGTTTAAAATTCTCAACAAGTATGAGAATCTGTAATGTAACAGATAGAACGTTCGTTTTGGTTTCGTTTTTTTCTTTTCCTGTGAACCTGTGAAAGTAATACATTAGTGTTGGAATAAGCAGGGAGAGAGAGAGAGGGGGAGAGAGAGATCGTGTGTAGATGAGAAAAAATATGGGTAGTCTGTGTATAAGAAGTGGTGTAAAGAATACTGGAGGAAAGAGAGATATCCCTGATTGCAAGGAAGGGAAGGAAAAGGAAAGAGAGAGAGAGGAAAAAAATGAATTGGCTGCGAATTCCAAATTGCCCATAGTGAACTTTATGTGGTATTCTTTCAATACGGCGGCTGTCTCTATCTGTGTCTCTATAAAACATACATGAATACTCTAAAGTGACGTGAGTTACGAATCCTCACACCATAATATTTCAAGCAGAACTAGAAACCAACCAGCTACCCAGGAAATCCAATGGTAAATTGTGTAAAAATGAATGTCTCTGTCCGCATTTAGTATATCACTCCAGCCACACATTGACTTGACACATTTTTCCTTGTACGTACACTATGAGTGTGTGTGCGTGTGTGTGTGTGCATAGCGGAGCACATGCAAAGAACTGGAGCGTACAAGGGATTGGGAAAAACTCTGTAGGATTTTGTACAAAAGTATATTTCTAGGTGGGTAGGTACGTAGATGAAGTGGAATTGGAGGCAATT
This sequence comes from Gisinianus flammeolus, assembly GCA_034699125.1. NCBI lineage: Eukaryota > Metazoa > Arthropoda > Collembola > Symphypleona > Katiannidae > Gisinianus > Gisinianus flammeolus. The sequence continues at coordinate 48,922 of JAIUND010000641.1, forward strand.
TGTCTACATGTTCAGTCAGTCCAAGAGTCTTCCTTCAATCTGCTCACCTTCATACACACATGAAATGAAAGGAGGCGGATGAAAAAAAATGGAAACTCGTGTCTGAATGTGTGTTACACACACTTGTGTATGTATTCTTGTATGTACACGTGTATTTACATTAGTTTAAATGTACGACGAGCGAAAAAAAACTTGCATTCCATTCCATTCATCTGTTTTATCGGTATATTTTCTCTCCTCAGCTCTCGATTATCCCTCGAGTCTAAGTACATGTGTAAAAATTTAATGATTTAATGTATCACCTGTAGAGATGTACCTGGGAAATTTATTGAGATTTGTCCTCAATACTCAATTCCAGACACATCGAACGAGAAAGAGAGAGAGAGAGTCGTGCCTTCATAACATAAAAAACAGCATCTATAGAAAAGGCCACTTTTCCACTATTAGAATTAGGATGAGAGGAACAAGAAAAAGGAGAAGAGGACGTGATGTGACTATTACGGTGGGGCGTTGGACATGTAAAAATGGGCTTCGAGTGTGTAGAGTAGACTGTCGACGTAGAGTCTAGAGGTAGAGTGTAGAGGTAGACTGTCGACGTAGAGTCTAGAGGTAGAGTGTAGAGGTAGACAGTCGAGTAAACGAGGGCATATTATATATGAATTGTGTGTCAATATTTTCAGATTTACCAACGGAAGAGCCCCAAATAACTGGGCACGTCAAGGATGAATACGTAGTGGGGGACATGCTGGATCTAAATTGCATATCTTCAAAATCATCACCACCAGCAAAATTACAATGGCTCCTCAACGATATCCAGGTATGATGACGAACCATTCCCTATTTACTTTTATTTTGCACAAAAACTCAAAATATACACGTATATATAAAATAGCACAAAGATTTCGTATTTTGTATTATTTCCTATTCGAATCTTGAGTGTCAACGGCACACCTTTTGATTTGATGAAAAACGTGTGACGACTTTTTTCTTTACGGTGACTATACTGCACTGCCAAAAAAAGGTAAATGAGGAAATCCCCCATATCTTACATGGGGGATGTGATTATGTAAATGAAAATTGAGTAGGAGTCGTTTTAAATTTTTTTATTGTTATTGGGGGAGTAAGTGTACTCTGTTCCGTGAATTGCCATCACTTTACCAAATCCCAAATGTATGCATAAATAGGGGTATGTATGTATATATAATATATATATATATGTATAGAGTATAGAGTACCCATTGTTTTGATTTATATGATCAGCGGATTACATTTCCTAGACGTTCAAGTCCCTTTCAATTCCTCACTTTATTACCCTCCGTATATTTCAGCTACGACACACATATACACATCTACATATCTGTATGTACAAAAATCTTTTCTCCACTCAACTGTCCATCCATCGTACAAAATTCTTCTTTAAATCTATGTACATACTTTGTACATACTTACCTGAATTATTAATATAATATAAAACATTTTCTCTCTGCAAACCATATCTTTGTTCTATGGACAAACGTGGTGGATCCCCAATTTTTTTAAGAGTATGTACGACGTTAGAATTTTTTAGCTGTTAGGGATATTTGTGACTTGGTTAGTGAGAGGTTGAGACAGTAAAGGAATAGTAAAACCAAAGTCAGAGCAGTCAACTTGACTATTGGCACTCGTATTTATGTACATTCAGCCATTGTGAAATGCCATTACCATTAGGACTAATGCTCCAGTCAATGCTCCGTCCGCTCAAACTAGTATACATAAAACCCAAATTCAAATCGTTTTTTCTTCTACAAATATCCGAAGATATATATATATATATATGTTTGTATATGTATGTGGATAGTGTGGACAGTTTTCCATTCCGCACAAATGCATATGCCTATGGAGATTTTGAATAATCTTTGGGAGAGAGTTTTCTCCATGTGGCATGACGATTTCTCTCAATTTATCCAAATTTAGGTTAATATATGATATTACCATAAACTAGCCAAATCTATCTGTACATATACATATGTGTGTGGACGAGAGAACGGACGACTTCACATGTATGTATGTACCTGAAGTTGTTGGAGCATGCACCTTTCAATCCCCATTTATTTCCTTTTTTTCGAACCTGGAAACTGAAAACTGGAAGTCTACAACAAAACGGATAAAATGTACGTAATAGTCAAGGTTAACCCAAATCAAATCGTTTGCACTGTCAATGTCAACCGTATGTAGAATATCTATATGTAATGTATGTAGGTATGCTTGTGATCTGACTAGACCAGCCACTTGACTTGTTTTACACCAACAGACACACTCTGAATGTCCTTTGTCCTCTGTTTAAAATACGCTTTGAAACTCAAAAAGCATTAGCACTTTTCCCATTCGGTGTGTATGCTTCAGTTTTCATGCTTGAAAGTACACAGGTATGTCCGCATAATTTTAATTACTACTACAAACGGACTTACCTACTCCTATGAATTTCTTGAGCACTTTAGTTTTGATAGGCATAATTAATAATTAATCATTCAAGTGCATATAGTTATGAAAGTTAAATGGGAGGGGGAAAGAGTGTTAAAAGTTGTTGTTGTTGCCGTGCTGAGTGTAAACATAAACATAACAGGTTGAGGATATTGCGTTGATAGTTTATAGTTTTTAGTGCATGCAAATCAGGTATAAACTCTTCACCTCCAACCTCTTCCTTCTCTTCTCCACACGCACCAATGCAAATAAAATGAAAAGACTCTGATGTCTGTTTGTTATGAGAAATTGAAGCAAGTGATTTTTGTATTGTATGTACGTATTTGAATGAGACAACGATGGAAAAAGTATACAGAATTTTCAAGTACTTAGAACCACATGTACAAATGAAAGAGAGGAAGAGAGTATGGTGAAGTAATAGAGAAACTCACTGGTTGCCCAACAAGTAACTGCTCACAAGTTATATTAAGCCATCAAATAAGTTGTACACTTTATTTCACGCTGACGACTGCAACTTTGTGAACCAAGTGGCAATACGAGGGAAAAGATATAGCCGTAGTTGGCAGTTGGTTAGGTGGTAGATAGTGAGAATGGGAGAGAGAAAGAGTCACCAAGTGACGATGAAATAAGCAAAATTGTCACCGCCAACCCAATCTACATACTACACAACTAAAGTACGACGTAACGTACACTATAATAATAATATAGGATGAGAGTTCGAGTAGGAAGTCAACAGAGTACATTACAGGAGAGTGAAAGTGTGTGTACGTACTTACTTACATCATTGTATGTATGTATATACAGAACCCGTAAAAGTAGTTCCACTCTCCAAATATTTAATACAATGAAAATGAATGAATGGGCGCCTAAGCTAAGTTAATGGCGAGCCTCTTAAAGCTTCACATAATGCTTCCCCATTATGTCCCATAAATTAAAGTAATTGAATTGCTCACTTTCTATTCAATCATCAGGTCCATGGTCCTACTCCTCTAGTACTAACCGCTCTACACTATACGAAAAACCAGTTGATACTTTCCCCTTTTCTAATACATACTACTCTTTCCATCTTTATTCTGTCTTTCCGACTCGACACAGTGCTCACAATAAATAACTACTGAGGCTTTCTACGGTTGAAATTAGAATACTTGGAATTTTGAATACCGGACTTTCATCACAATTCAAATAAAAACAAAAAAAAAGACGAAAGAACGTTAAGGTTCCTTGTTGGACTCTCATAGCCTAGTTACAGTCTTAAATTTTTAATAAAAAAATCTTACAGAGAAAGTTTCAAGGTTCTGCAGGGGTTTCCTCTATAATTTCAAACTTCATCAACACTTGCTCCTTCCTCCGACTTAAATAATAATACTCCGACCGTCCATTAACTTTCTACTTTATTGCTTTCATTCATGACTGGAGAAGAAAATTCATATTTCTCTTGCAATTCCATCCACAATTGACGATTGTTGAGTTCACTTCCCAAAATCAACTTTCATTAAAAAATATCTCACAAATCTTACCATATGCAGGTTATTTGTTCATTGGTAGCTTTTATTATAAAACTTTTGTTTACCACAAAAATAACTTAAGTTATAATCCGTCACAAGTTGAATAAAATTTTATAATTACAACTTCCCTTGGCAAAATATTTAGTCATAAATATATACTACGCATACTAGAATCTATTATAATATTATTATAATAGTTCAAAATAAATTAAAGGCAAATTAATTATTACTAGTGATCTTTGAATAATATTATTTTACACAAGAGAAGTAGAGTAAATAATATATTAGTCATTTTCAGTCCATTTTGTAATAAAGAACCTTGATATCAATTAATTGTCGGGTATAAAACGATTCGTACGAACTCGGTCTCGGTGCTCAGGCTGAAGAATTTCTTGCGAAATTATCACTTCTTCAAATTGGCTTACTCGCTCCCGGAATCGACAACGGTCTATGTAGAAGAACTCCCAATACATCTTCCGCAAAGATTTTGACTCATCATCATCGGTGAATTCATGAATCTCAACGTGGGGATCAAAACGGACCTATACAAATAAAAAAGCATGTAAACATTATCGATTGCATCAATTAAATTTGAATTTGTGTACTTTTATGCATGTATACATACTTTATATTATGCATGCTTATTTAACCAAAATAGTGATAAAAAGATAATAATAATAATCATCATTATATGATAAATACATATGAGGATGCTTTACCTGTTTTGCATTATTCTCTGAAGCTGTAGGCAAATCTTCAATCACATGCAAAGATGCATCATCTTTCTTATCATTTATCCCAGTCTCTTTGTTTACTTGCCCCAAGTTGCCCGCCGCCGATTTGTTTTCTAAGAAAAAGTGACAACGACAGAATCTTCATTTACATGTATACAAAGATGGGTATATCAAATTTTTAGGACATTTATTATTTAAATTATAAGTAAAATCTTACCGTCATTATTATTATTCAACTTGTTTTGGTTCCTTGGTGAGGAATGAACTTGGGTGAGGTTTTGATTTCTCCTAATCTGTCGACCCCTCGGATTCTTTGGATAAAATTTCGCTTTTTCATACTTGGTCAGCATGTCAGCTCCTTTTTCTGCCGTACTAATAATCTTGGCATGTCTATCTAAACAGCTACAATGCCGACGGGCAACTTGGACTAAACACATTATGCTCGGAGCGTTTACAAGCAAAATAGTTGAACAACTTTTTATAATCGGTAATATTTTCGTGATAAAGCTGGCCATCTGGAATATATGGATACGAAAATACCTTTCATAACTATAATAACACTTTGAAACAATTAAATTGTCTATTTTTACGTTTTTTAACAAATTCTTTTTTTTTAATAATCAGTCAAAGCTTTGAAATAGAAATTATAGGATGATGAAATAACGGCAACTTGATTATTATTATTATTTTGAGCGGTAAATCGTGTTTCGCGAATCGCGACAATTAGAAGCTGTTTTTTTAACCTGTACATGCAATTTGCATGTACATTCAGCAAAATTAAAAAACTTCAAACTTGTGAAACAGATACAAAATATTACTTGATAAATTAAATAATAATTAGAAAAAATAGCCAATAAAATAATGTACAGTTTTAGTAAAGTTTTGGGGATTTAATATGGAAAATAAAAAAATATATCATCGACTCCGAGCAAAACGAAAAAACAGAGAGAAAAGGTAGAAATGGTTTGGGTGTGAAGCAGTTACCTTTGGTATTACAGCAATAGTAATATCAATAGCACAACACATAACATTCATCCTCTAAGGTTATGAGGTAATATCCCTCACACTACCTACATAACATACATATTACAGGGAGGAGAGCGAGAGTAAAAGCTACACTTGGAAATAAAGTCAAGCTCAAAACTTGAGCCTAAGCCATCAACATGAACAATTTCACCAAAGACGTCTCACTCTTGTACTTTTACTTCTTTCAGTAGTTTTCAGTGGGTGCGAGTGCAGGGAAAGAATTACGGTGTGTGTGGCTCTATCATCATCTGTGTAGAACGAGAGAGAGAGAGAGAGAGAGATAGAGAGAAAGGGAAAGTGAGAACTCTAACTTGTAGCTTGCATAAAGAATTATAGACTACCTTCAAGTCTGGCTTGTTGGCTGTAGTTGTTGTTAGATCGCATCTTGGATTTTTGGATGAGGAGGCCTTGTCGCTTTATATATACATGTATTCGTGTGTGTGTGTGTGTGTGTGTGTGTGTGTGTGTGTGTGTGTGTATGTGTATGTAAAAGTCTGGATTCTAGTGGCTTTTCATCTTGATGCCACAAAGAAGAGAGCTTCTTCCTTCCTCACATTAGCATTGCAGATTCTCTCAATGTGCGAATGCATAGCGAGGAAAAGAAACGCAAGGTTTTACACATTCAACATCATCCTATTCATATATTCTTTTGTGCGTATGAACCACCATCACCACCACCACAATCCACACACAGAGTCAGTCTACTCAAAACTCACCAGAACCAGAACAAACCAGGAAACTAGGTAAAGAGAAAATGGCGAATTATATTCATCAGATAGGCTCATAACAAAACCAACAACCCACTCTCTGCCTGTCTATTACCATTACTATATTATTATATGAATAGAAATAGACTGAGCTCGAGGAGCTACTAAAGAAGACGAGAAAAAAGGGTCGAGAGTAGAGAGAGAGAGAGAAAGAAAGACGAAGAATTTCCTTCCTTTATCTGAGACACAAGACGAAAGAAAGAGGGAGAAAGAACAAGTAGAAGAAGATTCTTCTTAGAAGAACAAGTAGAAGAAAGGGGAAAAGAGGGGGGAGAGAGAAGGAATTATAGGAAGAAAACTGCACGTTTCAAACCCAATGCACTTGCTACCAGGTTTTTTTTAACTTGAACTTAGAAACTTCAAAGAGTCAAAATAGGAAAAAAAAACTTGATGGATCTCACCTCTACAACATGCACTTTCTCATGCCCATATTAATACATCGTAGGACTAAACATTCTGTATTGATTCAGTTCCAAATCCTCTCTTTGTTTTAGTTATTCTCTCATACTAGCATATGCATTTGCAAGTGCAATTTCAATACGTGTATCTGTCCGTAGAATTTTGATTATACTTTTGAAAATGTCCAGCGCGAATTTGGATTTTTTTCGTATGAATGTAAGAAGAAATAAGAGGAAAGTCGGAGAATAAACAGACTGTTAAAATAGATTGTTGTCACCGTTGACTGTACATGTAAAAAAACAGTGTGTGTGTATATTTTGTATTTTGTTGTAAGTTTGTCAATTGAAACGAGTTATAGTTCCCAGACAGCACTAACTCGTAGCCGAGTTGAGGCGTATTCCTATTTCTTATGGTCAAAAAGTAATAAGAGTTTTGGAGAAGTAGAAAATTGTTGGAAAGAAATGGAGTGATAGTGGGTTTACATAGTTTATTCCTTATGACTGGAGCGTATGGGTTCCGGTACAGTAAAAACGAAAAAAAAAAAAAACTAGAGAGGTCTGAAATGGACTGTGTGAGTAGTCGAGTACCCCTATCTGTAATATGGGTGAGTATAACGTGCATCCAGTCCCAGTACCAGTTGGGTTGTAAAAGTCTCCCACATTACCTATTTCTTTTATACACGCCTTGTAAAAGTCCATTTCAGTTCAGCTTTTGATGACATATGAAAAATTCATGTGCTTTCTTCAAGAGTTGAAGTTTTCAAGTGGAAGGGGGACAGCCTCAAGTGAGCACAGAGACTCACGAGCATCAACAGGGTCTCCCAACTACTTGACTGTCTCAACTCTCTCTCTCTCCTCTATATAGGCATAGGTATAGCTTAAAATTAAATGCATGCATTCAGAAAATTAGAAATAAAAAACTGGGGACACTTCCCATCTCTTTTCTACGTCCACATAAAAATGGTCCCGTGAAACATCAACTGTACATACTTTTATTTTTATTATTATTATTATTAGTTGTTAACGACAAAAATAAGAGTGTAAAATATCAAATTTTGTTGTACCTTTTCCTTTGTGGTATTTGTTTTTTTACATTGTAAAATACGGATGGTGCTGGGCTCTTTGAATTTGGTATTTTACTAGCTACCTAGATTAGGAATTCATGGTAATAAAAAAAATAGGGAGATGCAAATTTTTACAATAAAAGTGTCCAGACTCAAACACACGAGAGAGAAATAAAAACAACAAAAACATTTCCCCTTTCATTCTGTGAACATTTGTCATGAGTTAAACATTATTTGGGATTTTTCTTAGCAGTTCTCGTTTAAATGTTTTTGAACATGGATTAAAATTGTATATGTGATTGATTTTTATGGGGTGATAGATAACGGAGCCCTGGGCATTTTCACATGATGAGCCACACGATAGCTTCGGAGGTAATAACCATTCAAGTTCCGCCGCATCAGATCATTTGTCTTCAACACAACTCCGACTTCGAATTGAATTAAGACCGGATCATTTTGGATCGACGGGAATTGTCAAAGTTCGTTGTCGGGCGAGGATTGACTTGGAGGAGAAAAACCATGGAGGAAATCGTCATATGATGGATAATGGTTGGAATGGTGACAATGATCCTCGCTATGACTCGAGCTATCAAGAAGTCCATGACATTCATGAACATAGTTTAAATTCTCATCGGTCTGTTTTCCTCGATGAACGAGAAGTATCGTTGACAGGTAAATACACTAAATACAGATACATAGTAGAATTTTCATTGAGAAAATCTCCATACTTTTCTCTCCAATCCTCCATAACATATGGCAAAAGTTTTAGCTACATATATAATAGTGAAATATATATTCATCAAATGAAGTATAAAAGTTGACTCGAGTTTTGTATATTTCTTGTGTGTTTGCAGTACGGAGTTCCGCCATTTCATTTCATCTCATGTCGCTACAATTAATATTCGCCACAGTTACGTTTACTATTTACATTTACATGAATACATGAATCCCCCCTATACAAAGATACTCATGCAGAAAAAAGAAAAAGAATAAGAGGGTCTTTTCCATATAGTTAACACCTATATTTTGTGCCATTTCTTATTCCCACTGAAATCTCCCCAATGTCAAGATAATCAATTACCAAAGGCTTTAATCTATATATGTTTGAACATTAACAATAATAATAATTATTATTATGTATCATGTATTTTCATCATCAATTCAACAAAAAAAGATGTACATAAATTGATATCATATATTGTATAGATAGTTGCTAATTACTCATACATTTAAACTGAGTGCGTATGAATGATACGGATAACCACAAGTCCAACTTTCAAATCCAGGGAAATGTGAAATTAATTATAAAAGGCTTGGTTAATTTTCCTTCATCAATTACTCCTAAGATTTTCCGGACGGCATTTTTTTGGAAACATTTTAAGTGTATACTGAGTTTATCATTTTTATAAGTAGTTTTCTTGAGGAGAAAACGGACAAATGATTCCCGTATACATTTTGTCACTTGTGTTGTTTTTAGTAAGTTACAAGAAATTTAGCTTACAATTAGTTGAGCACTTTCCTTAGTTTGAACTAAAACTTCAATGGAAAAGCCTACATGAAATACATAGAAGCGTGAATCTTGTGTTATAGCCCATATATTATAAAAGAAAGTTTTGTGCCCGCAATCGTCCCTCATAGCCAAGGCTTTTAATTGAAGTTTCGGGTACACATAGACTATAGGTAGACTATATCACTTCCTCTATAATAATAATGATAAGAATAGCGGAAGATATGTTTTTACACCCATGGTTTTGTCTCAAAATAATTGTAAATATTATACTGGCTACAAAATATACAAGTTACGAGTATTTGCATGGTGCGTAGGTTAGATAATTTTTTCATTGTGAGCTATTGCAGTTATACAGGGAAAAAGAAAAAAAAACTACTAAACAACTAAGTACAAGAATTATGAAGTAAGCATGAGAAAAATATATTACATAAATATATGATAAATACGATAAAAATAACATAGCCTCTGAAATCTGGAATCCATGAACATGACAAATTACCTATACATATAAAAAATACATACTGTAAAAAAAAACAATCTAAAATTTGAAATACATAAACACAAAAAAATTATTGAAAAGCCATTTTAAGTTTTGATGTTTTGTATAAAAAAATAAATGAATGAATACTTATTATACGACAATTTATGAAGGAGCAAAAAAAACCTGGTCATTGTCATCTATACCTATACAAAAAATAAAAACACAATGCTTGAAGCTACTGATATTTTAGAGGAGTGTGAAGTTGCAAGGTAAAGTATACGACGCAAAAAATATCAGTCCACAAAAATAATTGTAGAATTTAATTACAGTTTCTGGCGGTTTTGAAGAGAAACCAACTACAGTTGGAGTTGGAGGAACGTTCACTTGTTTGAATCATCAAGTGTCTGGATGTCGAGTAAACTGAAAACCTATAATTTCCCTGTACGGAAACTCGGTTGTATGCCTTGGCTCTGATATTTCTTCAGCATGTATATATGTCAGGGTCTATGTGTAGATTCGGATGATCTATAGAATTGCCGGATAATCTGTAGAACACCCGGACAATCTATAGACTGGCCGGCCAATTTGAAATAAATAATTGGTCAATGTGTAGCCTCCTCGGCCAATTTGTAGACTACATTGGTCAATGTGTAGCCTCCTCGGCCAATTTGTAGACTACATTGGTCTAGGTGTAGGATCATCAGTCAATCTGTAGAAT